>JARHVA010000131.1:132500-165000 GCA_037957365.1 Torreya grandis | reverse complement strand
ATTATCCTTGTCAATTTGCATCCTTCTTACTTTGTCATGTGAAAATCAGTGTTATACACATGTGATCCAATATCATATCAATTTCGTGTTAGATTCACACATATATGAATATTTATTGTCATTCCAAAACAACATAATGTATGAAAAACATATTAACTATAGATTGAATACATTCATCATAGATAAAAATCATATAAGTAACTCTTCAAACATCTTTAGATTTTGTCTAAACAAGTTTGCATGGCACACTATGTGAATACAAAATGAGTACTTATTACATACACAAAAATGGGTTATGTCACAATATGATAGAGAAGCAATACAAAGACATCATTGCATAAATTTTAATTTTAATGTTGATCATGATGAAGAATATGAAATGGATATATAATTAGTTCATATGATGGGCCTTATTGAAAGCCCTATTAGGTTTCTTGGTGAAAACAAAAATGGTGTAAAATGAGTGCCAAAAACCCCAAAAGAAATATAAAAATGTAATGGAGTTTAATTTTGTTAACATTAATAAGGAATTATTCGGGCATATGTAGAATCCAATAGTAGTAACCACTAAAAAATAAATAGGAACAACATATAATATAGTGAATTTCCATAAGAGACAATATCATGACTGAGTAGGTAAGGTCAAATACAAGGGTCCCAAAAAAATTAGAAAGAAAAAAATCCTAGTCCTAATGGAAATGTTGAGATAGATTTTAAGACTATATAATTATTGTTTCAACATGAGTTAGACAAACTTGCTTCTCCACATGTGTTATACCTGTCAAGAGTGTTATCTTGGAATGAATATTTATCGAGATCTTGAAAGCTTGTTTGTAGTAGATGTCGACATGAACAAGGTGTCCACCAATTTTTTGAAGCTAATAACATGGATTGTGGACCTCAGCTACTTGAATTAGTAAACTCAACCCAATTGAAAAATATATTGATTGCTTGTGTGAATCCAATTATACAAGTAACCCATGCAACTAGAGGGAAATACAAATTATACTAAAGCCATACAATTTTGTTTTCCACAAGAAGTCAAGAAATTTTCAAAAGTTTTACTTCGTCATATTTTAAATCTTCCAATTTTCGTAGTATGAAGAAAACAACAATGTGGAACTACTTGCAATTTTATTATGAATAAATATTTACTATATAATGAACTTAAATAATGGTAAGTACACAAAGTTGGGGGACAAAAAGTGGCCTACCTATGGACATGATTTTCCTAAAATTTTAAAAATCCAAACTTCTGTAGATAATTTGAGATATCTACACTCCAAATTTGAAGATGGTGTAAGAAAATGAAATGTATCATTTCAAGTCTAGTTTCCAAAACACTATTTATTTTTTAAAAATGGTAAATTATAACTAGGTCAAACATCTAAAAGTTGAAGAGGAACTCTTTTTTTTTCAAAATACATTGTAGATAGACTTCCGTGTGGTGTACCATTTTTTGAGCAATATTTAATATTATTTGAAACCCTTTGAGGAAAATTTAGATAATATCTTCTAGTTTGTAACCTATATTTTTCAATGAATAATTTTTTTGAATTTTTAAAGTAAATAGATACTAAAAGCCGAGAAAAAATGGATAGTTGTCCATGTGGTGCACCTATCTACCTCAAAAAAAAAACTAAAATCAATTTTTTTGGATGTGTGTAGAATTAGGCCTAGTTTATGACCATATAACTTATTTTTCAATTGGATCAATGAAATAAAAATTACATGAACATGTTTATGCATGTATGTTTGCGACATGAAATGGCTTAAAAAAGGTAAAGTTAGAAATCAACATAGTTTGAAACCTTAGATTAGTCCAAAAATTATAAAAATCATATTTTTGGAAAGAAGAGAGCGTGCTTGTTGTGATGGTATTAATTTTTTAAATTTTTACATTGAAATTATTAGTGTATTTGGTAATCAGAGTTAAATTTTGTTATTTTTTATCATAACTCTCAATACTCAACAATACTTTAACAATCCAAGCCATTTATAAGCCAAAATACATGAGAATTAAATTAAAATTCAAATACCATGATCACATTAATAACATGATCACATTAATAACATGATCATGTTATTAATGCTAGTAACATGATCACGTTACTTAATAATATGAACACATTAATTACACGATCATGTTATATATTCTCAACACCCTAAAACATGTGAGAGTTGCACATGAAGGAAACTTTGGCCATAAGATTATATTTATTAATCTAAATGTTAAGTATAAGTTTAAATTTATTTTTATACTTTAAAATTATTTTAGTAAATATAAGAAATTAGGGTCACTCAACATTTGATAGAGTTGGACTCACAACTGCATGCCCTTATGACATGGAAAATAGTTTTTCAAAATCCAATCTGGTTAGTACTTAGGCATTTTCAAGGTCTAGGTATTAAACTTAGAGATTTTAGTACATAAATTTTGCAATTGGTATCCATTTTTGTTAAAACATATAATAATTTTTTAGGTTTGTGTTTTTTGAATTGATTTCTAAAATTTATAGGAGTCCTAGGTTTGTCAAAACTGAAATTTAAAAACTATTCACTTTAAACTTGATCTAAAGTGGTGTGATAAGGGTAGTGTAGGTCATATTAATGACCTACACACATCAAACAACCACTTTGGGTTAATTTCACTTGTTCATCATCCCTCCCTTATTCTTGATCACTTCCTACTCATCCCTCATTACCCCTAATCACTCTCTCATCATTCCTCATTATCCCTAATCACTCCCTCATTGACCCTCACTATCCATAGTCATCTCTAATCACTCCCTTATCATCCATAATCACTCCTCCATTAACTTTAAATATCCCTCATCATTCCTAATAACTCCCTCCCCATCCTTCATCAACCTTAATCACTCTTTCCTCATCACTCATCATCCCTAATGTCTTCTTCATCCCAATTCACTCCCTCCTCATCCCTAATCGCTCCCTCTTGACCTTTATTATCTATCATCATCTCTAATCACTCAATATTATCATCCCTAATCAATTTTTAATTTATTATCACCATCCCTCATCATCCCTAATCACTCCCTCCTCATCCCTCATAATCCCTAATCAATCTTTCTTCATCCATCATCATCACCAGTCACTCCCTCACCATCCCTCACCATCCCTCATCACTCCTTCATTGACCCTTGCCATCCCTAATTGATCCCTCATCATTTGACATAAGTATATACTCTAAATATATCTTTGATTCCAATCATATGTTTTTTAATCTATTATAATAGAAATTAACTCTTTTTTAGGACTTATGTTGTCAATACCCATTTTTGATAGTCAATTTTATTACTGAATGAATTAGATGATCTTCCAAATTTATAGTCAACTAACATAAGTAATAACACAAAATAGATTCTGAATTTTAGTTCATCAAATTATCTTTGTTGTGCAGCTGACTAGATGAAAATTTATTCAGTTCCACCTTTGGTAGTTTAGTTCAAAAGATAAAAATTAAACATAAATCTCTTGTATAATTTTCTAATTCTGAGAAGATTTGAATTAGATGCAAAGTTATTTAGTGTTGGGACTATGACCAACCCGAAAGCACACAATTTATTACCAAATTCAAGCAACTTAATATGTGGAAATAACCAGAATCAATAAGTAACTAGAATCCAGAAATAACAGAAGATATGAGAGACAATACACAACTTGTATTAATACTCATACAGAAAAGAATACAATAAAGAAGATGCCACTTCTTCTCCACCACCTCTTCAGAGGTTTCCCACACCTCAAGTGAACAGTACTTCTTTCCTCAAAGCTCTCTCCCTTAGGTCCCAACACCCAACTCACACAGTGAGTTGGTGTTCACCTTATACCTGTGCTCCACACACTCCACAAGTGCTCCACGCACTCCACAAGTACACACCTGTACTCCAAGTAGATCTCTCCTGATACTGCTCCTTGTTGTGTTACTGTCCTATCGATCTCCAAACTACAGATCAAGCTGGTTTTGCACACCTGTGAACCTTGACCTTGCACACACATACACCTGCATATCAATGATCTTACTTACCATGTAGATCTCCTATAGAAGCCATGCACACCTGATGACTAAGATCATACACTCCTGAAGAACCTTACTGATTCTCCAATCCAGCACCCACCTTGGTACTGTGGCACTAGGACGAACACACCATTGCTCTACCTCACACACTGAAGGAGCTTATAATTATGCTCTCTTACTCCTTAGCTACACTTTTACAATAAAACCATGAGTCTATTATATAGATCTCATCCAAACAATAATTAGACTCCTAGTACAATAATTAGATCCACAGATCTTAGTCTATAATTAGCCCTAAGCATGCAAACACTTGGTTCGTCAACCAACTGCCCATAATAAACTCACAGTCAAACCACACAAGCGACCGACGCCGGTCCCTGTCTGCCTGGGGGTCACCGACACTGGCCGATCTCTGATCGACGCCGGTTGCTTTCCTGCTCCATCCTGCCGACGTCGGTTGGCCTGACCGATGCTGGTGTTCGTGGCACTCAGCAACCCTTCTGCACCCTCCTCCATGTCTGCATCAGTGAAGCTTTTAGCTCCACAACTTAACAATCTACCACTTGGAGATAAACAGCTACACTGTACCTATACCTGTACCCTGTCTAATCTATTTCCTGGTTTGTATCCCTCTTCAAGCTCCATCCTGAAGACCACCCACCACACAACCTGTGATGTACCTCCTGTCATCCGAGTACCCTGCCGCATCCGTTCCTACAAACCCATGTAGTGAAGTCCTGACCCCTAAATAGCATGAATCCCTGCTTCTGGTCTCTCTCAAATACTTGAGAATCCACCTCTCCGAATTGGCTCCTAACTCTCTGACAGCTCCCACTGCTTGGGAAAACTCAGGTCTATGCTAGACCTCATGTGATTTCGAACACTGAACTGTCCAGCCCTTGGTGCGCTCTAATTATGCATCCTGCATCTCGCCAACACCTGATCCACATCAGCTCCCACTGGAAACAAAATCACCCTGTGATCTCCCATGTCTCCCATGCCGAAGAATTTTGCTGCTCTAAATTCTCCATAGCAAACCACTAAACTAATCTTACCCTTAGCTCAGCAAAACCCTGTATGTCTGAACCTATACCAAGCTTATCCTCTGCATACAGCAACAGAATGATGTTGCAACCATCATCCCCCTGGTAAGTCAAACACAATGGTTATACTGACATTGACTAAATCCCTGCTTTGTCATCCACGTGGTACCACCTGTCAGTCATGTCCCACTGTCCTGCAGCTCTCTCAAGACCATATGCCTTGGCCTTCTATCTCACGTATCTGTTCTCTCTATTCTTCAACCAAGGAATCCCTTCGTCTTACAGTGCTAACATACCGGCTGGCAACTCTACGAAATCTCCTGTCTGGTTCTGCAATCTCTACATGCCACGCTCCCACTGTTTCCTGGATCCTTCCTGCTCTGCAGTCAGTAACAAGTATAAAGAAGAGGAACAACGAATTTGAGGCTTACTTACGTCTTCAGTCCTCCGTATGGGTGTTTGAGACTCCTTGATAGCTCGCTGTCCACCCAAAATCCGTTACAGTGACCGACCTCGGCCACCCCACAGTCTGCATCCGACCAACATCAGTTCTTGCGCCTGTCCTGACTACCAACCTACCGCCGTCGGTGTCCTCCTGCTATCGACGTCGGTCCTTGTGACCGACATCGATCTTACCTACAGCCGACGTCAATTTTCCTGCTGACGCCGGTACCTGTGTTTCCTGTGAGTGATGACCTTTTTACCTGCGAGCTCTTTTGAATCAATCTCCATGTCCAAACTGCCCTGCTCAGAAGTATCCAGCCCCATCCACTGATCTCTGTCTGCCATCTCCTCTAAGAACACCAAGGCTTTCCAGTTCCTAAGCCTGTCAAATATATCTGTCTTTCGCTTAAGAACATACATCTCCTTCCTACTCATGTGACCAAGCCTACGAAGCCACGTCTCCGCAACAAAAGAAGAATCAGTAATATAAACAAGTAGATAAAGAGTACCTGTTTTCTTACCACCAGCTAAATCAAGTGTATCCGCTATGAGAGTTCTCGTACACCTCCCATCACCCAACTCTTTTGAATAAATTAGCCAACTCTCCAAACCTGGGACCTGCATGACCTCCTTCAACACCCATGTGTTGGCCGCCTGCAATTTCAGCTTCACATCCCCTTTGCCAATTCTTTGGCAAGGCTCACCAGCTCCTCTACCTGGGGATGCATGGAAAGAGGCAACCGAACCTGTAAAATAAGATTCAACTTTATCCAAGAAACCTCCCAGAGCATCATGTGCCACATAACCTACAATATCTGCTTCTTCAGTTCCTCCATGCTGATCTTCCACAAACCAACAATATCCTTTTACCTACTCTTTCTTTCCATCGGACCATAAGTGACCATCTGTGCTTTTCAACTCCTCCATCCTTAGCTTACTGTGATCTGCCGTTGCTCTACTCCCACTCAATCAAAAACCCCTGAGAGTGACCTGTAACCAAACACAAAACCTTTTTCCTGCAACCTTAGCTCTGATACCACTTGTTGGGACTATGACCAACCCGGAAGCACACAATTGATTACCAAATTCAAGCAACTTAATATGCGGAAATAACCAGAATCAACAAGTAACTAGAATCCAGAAATAACACAAGATATGAGAGACAATACACAACTTGTATTAATACTCATACATAAAAGAATACAATAAAGAAGATGCCACTTCTTCTCCACCACCTCTTAAGAGGTTTCCCACACCTCAAGTGAACAGTACTTCTTTCCTCAAAGCTCTCTCCCTTAGGTCCCAACACCCAACTCACACACTGAGTTGGTGTTCACCTTATACCTGTGCTCCACGCACTCCACAAGTGCTCCACACACTCCATAAGTACACACCTGTACTCCAAGTAGATCTCTCCTGATACTGCTCCCTGTTGTGTTGCTGTCCTATCGATCTCCAAACTACAGATCAAGCTGGTTCTGCACACTTGTGAACCTTGACCTTGCACACACATACACCTGCATATCAATGATCTTACTTACCATGTATATCTCCTATAGAAGCCATGCACACCTGATGACTAAGATCATACACTCCTGAAGAACCCTGCTGATTCTCCAATCGAGCACCCACCTTGGTACTGTGGCACTAAGAGGAACACACCATTGCTCTACCTCACACACCGAAGGAGCTTATAATTATGCTCTCTTACTCCTTAGCTACACTTTTACAATACAACCATGAGTCTATTATATATATCTCATCCAAACAATAATTAGACTCCTAGTACAATAATTAGATCCGCAGCTCTTAGTCTATAATTAGCCCTAAGCATGCAAACACTTGGTTCGTCAACCAACTGCCCGTAATAAACTTGCAGTCAAACCACACAGGCGACCGACGCCGGTCCCTGTCCGCCTGGGGGTCACCGACGCCGGCCGATCTCTGATCGACGCCGGTTACTTTCCTGCTCCATCCTGCCGACATCGGTTGGCCTGACCGACGCCGGTGTCCGTGGCACTTAGCAACCCTTCTGCACCCTCCTCCATGTCTGCATCAGTGAAGCTTTTAGCTCCACAGCTTAACATTTAGTGTCTCCCATTCCTTTATGACTTGAATCTTGGTCAGGTTCACAAATGCACTCCTTGTGTGTGTATTGTGTCCCAAATATTTTATCTCTTGCATGAAAAATGAACATTTATTCATGTTATCATAAAATATGTTTCTATAAAATGCGAAACACTATTTTATCATGATGTAGATATTCATCCCATGTTTTCTAAAGATTAATATGTCATCAAGGTAGATTAAAATAAATGACATAGGTAAAGGGCCTAAGGATGTCATTCAACATCTTGAAATTGATGAGTTCATTACATAAGTTAATTTAAAAGGCATAACCAACTAGTCAATCAATCATTCCTTTATTTTAAAGACTATATTGTAAATGTCTAGAGGTTTAACATGAATATGATGATACCCAAACTTAAGATCAATTTTGGAAAAGACTTCTACACGATGGATATGGCAGAAAAATGCCTTAATATTTAAATGAGAATAATAGTTCTTCACTTTAATCTTGTTAAGATTTTTTTAATTGATTCACAACTTTGGCACAAACACATTTGGGCTTCTGCAAGGCAATGATTTGGACATGATGTGTCCATTATTCATGATTTCATGGATATACCACTTGATCTATTCATTCTGTAGAATTGATATGTTGTATAAACAGGTTTGAGGTAGAGGTATTTAAGGGATCAAATCAATATTATTGTTTAGTGTAAAATATGTAGTAACTTATTTAGGGGACTCAAAGATATCCTTGTATTCATCTAGTTTATGGTTCAATTCTTTTATCTTTGTTATTATTGGATAAACCACACTATGATATGGTGACATAAGGATGTTATTACCTTTACTTATTACCATAAAGAGTATACTTCTTACTATAACTGATAATATTATTGCACTTCCTGGCACTAATGACTCAAAGCTTATGAACTAACTATGATATATGGTATTTCAAATCATGACAATCTATCACAACATTTCAAGGATTTACTTCATAGACTACATGTCAATGGTAAATATATTGTTGATCACATGTAAAACATCACAAACCTCTAATGGTGAGATGTCACAAAGGATTGCATCTTTAAAAAGTTTGATTTTGTACACCAAGTGACACTACTAGGTGATCCATTTCTCAAGGTCTATACTAGACAATACACTAGAATATGGTTATGGATGATGTATAAATTTCAAGTTTAATTTTTGAAAATATGCTTTAGGAGAAATTAAATTCTTATGACTTCCATTGGAAATAATGAAGTGTATTGGCTCACCATTGATTTGAATTTGTTAATGAAATAATATTTTTAATTCATATAATTTCTTGTTGGTGGAAGTAGAGATATTTTTAGTATTGACCATATCATTGGGTTCATAATCTATTATCTACTTACCTTTTTATAGTGATAGATAACTTGTACCCACTTCTTGAGATGTGCATGTAGAGAACTCATAGTGTGAAACTCTTCATTGGATTGAATATTGAATTTATGAATTAACTACCACTTTTCAATCTTAGATTACTTGTTTTAATCATTTGAAAATTATTTGCCACTCTCTGGTATGATGACTCAATCAATAGATATACAAATAGAAGGCCTTCAATGTAATTATTCAGATCATAAAATGTCCTCATATGGAAATCAATTAATTGATTTTAGGAAATCACATAGCTTGGTGATCCTCATGTATTTACTACCCATTTTTGGTGCTATGGTGGTTTTACTTACTTCTCTTTTTTGGCAGATTATCAATTGTGAATTACATCATATCTAATAGGCCCATATGTTTTCATAGGTGTTAAATATTTATGTTTTAAATTTGCCTCCACATAATTTTGATCATTATCTTATATTTTATGCTCACTCAACTCTCCACTTTTAGATCCTAACATTGTTAAACCCCAACAAAATACCACAATCAAGGTATTGGATGGAGTGATTAAAGATGAAGAGGGATGACGATGAATTGAGAAAATATGAAGAGGGAGTCAATAAGGATGATGAAAGATGGTGAGGGTCAATGAGGGAGTGATTATGGATGATGACAGATGGTGAGGATTAATGAAAGAATGATTAGAGGTGATGAGGGATGAGGAATGAGTGATTAAAGATGATAATGTATGATTAAGCATTAATTACAGATGATGAGGGATGGTGAGGGTCAATGAGGGAGTGATTAGTGATGATGAGGGATGGTGAGGGTCAATAAAAGAGTGATTAGTGATGATTAGGGATGAAGAGGGAGTGATTAAAGATGATGAAATGGTGATTAAGGATGATGAGAGCCAATGAGGGAGTGATTAGGGATGATGAGGGATGGTAAGAGCCAATGAGGGATTGATTAGGTATGATGAGGGAGTGATTAAATATGATGAGGGATGGTGAGGTTTAATGATGGAGTGATGAGGGATGAGGAGTGAGTGATTAGGGATGATGAAGGATAGTGAGGGTCAATGAGGGAGTAACCAAGGATGATAAGGGAGTGATTAGAGATGACTAGGGATAGTGAGGGATAATGAGGGAGTGATTAGGGATAATTAATAATCATGAGAGAGTGATTAGTGGTCATGAAGCACGAGTAAGAAGTGGTTAGGAATGAGGGAGGGATGATGAAAAAATGAAATTAACACATAGTGGTCATTTCATGTGTGCAAGTTATCAATGTGACTTATGATACCCCAATCACACCACTTTGTATCAATTTCAAAGTGAGTAGTTTGAAAAATTTAATTTTGACAAACCTAAGACTCCTAAAAATGATAGGAATCAATTTGGAAGGCACAAAAACCTAAATTGACTATATGTTTACCAAAAATGAACATCAATTTCAAAAATTATCTTGAAATCCCTAGGTTTAATACTTAGATCCTGAAAATGCCTAACTACTAACCAGATTAGATTTTGATAAATTATTTTTCACATCGTAAGGCATGCAATTGTGATACCAAATCTATCAGATGCTGAGTGACCCTAATTTCTTATATTTAATAAAATAAATTTAAATTTTATTATACTTAACATTTATAGTAAACATAAGCTTCTAGCCAAGGTTGCCTTCATGTGCAACTCCCACATGCTTTTATGTGCAAAATAATAGAAACACAATCACATTATCAATAGCATGATTTCATTATCAATAACATGATCACGTTATTCATAACATGATCACATTACCTGTTAACCAACACTCACTCCATCTACATGTTTATTTATTTAATGCAAAAAACAATAGTAACATGATTGTGTTATCTATTAACATGATCACGTTATCTATTGACTCGATCATGTTATAGATAAGTAATTAATGAACCATAATTTAAATAATGTGATCACGTTACCTAAGATGTCCACATAATTATCCCCCAACTTTGTGTACTTACCTTAAACATGATAAGTTCTATAGGGATGTGAATATTGATGAAATAACACTACAAGATATCCCACACAATAGACCTAAAAATCTATTCAAAAAATTGAACTCTATCCACATGGAATTGATTCATGTTTGGGTAAACAATATGAACATAGATATTGGTAAACTAATAACTTGGCCATAATGAATATGTGAAAAAAGGTTGAATAGATAGGGTTTCCCCAACTCTATTCCTTGGTGGAAGGTGTGATTAGCTAGAACTAGGATTAAAGCGCATACATTTGTATGAATATGTAAAAAATCTGATACACTACCAAGATAATAATTTTGGGACACATCATTGGTTCATGTATCTTGTCACGTGAATAGGATAATGTGAAATCAAGCTCAAAATTCATCAACAATATTTGTAAAGAAAAACCTTCAAGAATTACCCATTACAGTTGATGAATTATGTGAACACATGGATAAAATACAAGAATCTCATATTTTTGATCACTTGATGTGATATGGAACTACATTACTAGGCACACATTCTTATTGAACAAAGTGTTGTGCATAATTAATAGACCTATTGCTTCAAACATGAATATCCACTATCTTATTTACTATAAGTATTGGCAAGACCTCCATGCACTGATGTTAGGAACTCTAATTGTTAATCCACGTGAAGTATAAATATTAAAATGGAAAAACATAATTGACCATCCACATATAGTTGCTTATTATATGAAAATTTGAAATAAAATGTTTAAAAAAAAACACTACAAAAGTTTATGAAGATAAAATAT
Source organism: Torreya grandis (assembly GCA_037957365.1). Classification (NCBI taxonomy): domain Eukaryota; kingdom Viridiplantae; phylum Streptophyta; class Pinopsida; order Cupressales; family Taxaceae; genus Torreya; species Torreya grandis. The sequence goes on along the minus strand of JARHVA010000131.1, from coordinate 153,235 downwards.
TTATAGAGTAGATATGAATGGAAACATAGAGGGACTCTACACATGCATGGTTTCTTTTGGTTGGATGGAGCACCAAATATGGACACTTTAGACTAGAGAAATAAAGAACAAGTTAAAGTTTCCCAAAACTATTTTGATGAAATTATATGTGCATGGATTCCTTAGGGAGATGCATATTAAATAAACATACATGTGTGAAATGATTTATAATTTATTTTTACCTGGTATAAAAATTAACTACTATAGAATAATATAAATGAGTATAATTTCATGTGTTGTGCAAGGAATACACAATTTGATCTCACATCCATGTTTGAGGAACACATTGAATATTAATCAAATACACCCTGAATAAGACTATGAAGAATTGGTTAATTGTGTGGAGTGTCATACCATGTGTAAAAATGGGTCTTGCCTATGGAGAAAAAGAGGAAAGAAGGTTCACAGATAAGAATGATTATTGTGAAAAAATGTATTAAATAATTACATGTACAAGACTAATAACATATTTTTTTGATGTAGGTACAATTCCCCTTGGCCTTTGCATCTTGATGGATCAAAACTATACATAGACGTGGAGATGGGAGAAAAAAATATTAGCTAAAAAATAAATGATGATTGAATCAACATTCATAATTTTTATGTCTTGTAATCATGTCATACAAATGGATATTGGAAACCGGTTCTTTCCAAACATGCCTTTGTAAACTAAATTGTAAAAGTAGATAAAAGTTCAAAATCATATCAACAAATGTTGATGTAATTTTTAAATGTGAAAACCCCAAAAAGCTTATCGCACAAATGTAGGGAGCGATCTTTACCATAACCATTCAAATCTAAAGGCATGTGGCCGCATCCCCACCTATGTGGTTGATCATTGGCAAGTGAGTGGCCATCTCTCTCTATGACACCTAAATAGATGGGTCCAATCCATATAAAGGAGTAGACGGTGCCAATTAGAAAGCAAGTAAGTCAAGTGCCTAGACATCTGTTAATTAAAATAATTGTTGAAAGAGATATAGGGGAAATGGAGACATGTCATGTGTTTATAAAGATTCATTTGATGGAGTGCAGTAGAGTATTTGTCTCATTGACTGTTGGGTGTAAAGGTTTTAAATGAATTTTAAAAGAGGATGATGAAAATGAAAGCCATAGATAGACCTCACCTAATTGAACATGTACCACTTATTGAGGTTACAAAATCTTGGATGTATAATCCTAAAACTTGTTGAGAAAAGAGAAAACTGAGAAAAATATGTGCTATTGTGAGGGTATGGCGTAGGCTTTGTAGCATCCAAGAAAAAGATAATCAACAATTTGTGGAATTATTTTGGTTGGAGTTACTGTTGTACAAACCATTTTCATGATATTGAGAGAGACATTGACATTGAGGCAATTTCAATATAATCCTTGTATATAAAGTGGATTATTGAAAAAAATAATGTTGTTCGATGAGAAATAAAGGATAAAAATGAGGATAATATCCAATAAAACACACCTGAGAACGAGTGGGAGATTATATTGAGCCTTCATCGATGATAATTTTCGCTTTTTTATTATATTAATATGTTGGGTCGAAGAGTTATTGATAGGCAAGTACCTTGGAACGTAGATGACTTGGGTGAAGAACAAATAAGAAAAATCTTAAAATAATAATGGAAAATGAAAATAGATTACTTCTTATGGAAGAAATGAAGCCTAATTTCTATTTTAAAGCCTCTGTGAGAAACAAAAAATAGTATTTGATATAATTATTAGACATTATAATCAAGGACATAATTCACCTCCATTGTGTATAATAATCCAACGAATGATAGGAAGAAGAAAATCGTATCTTATTAAGGGGATTAAGCTAGCACTTCTAGAGTTAATACAACCACTATGTTCTTACTTTCTACTACTTACTCCAACTGAGTTGTAACATTAAACATTGACACATCAACGATACATACAACCTTGTGAATGCCTATTTCAGATTTTGGAAAATTAGAAGAAATAAGGTTGATGAGCTTTCGAGCATAAATTTGACATGTTAGGTGTATTTTGATTGATGATATGAGCTTTATAAGTCAAAAGATGCTTCAAAATATATATTTTTGACTACACTAAGCATTTCCAAAAAATGCATAGTTCCACAACGTTTCAGGATGGGGGCGGGGTGGGTTTTCGGGAGGGGGGATGGGGGGCTTAAATTTGGGGATGGTGGGGGGAGTGGTGCTGAAATATATATAGTACTTGAAAAATTAGTTATAAAAAGATGTATGAGGATTAAGTGTATTGCATTGAACATCAACAATTTAATGTTGTGATTTAATCATTTAAGTTTCAAATTTGATCCATTGAACAATGAACATTAACAATTTAACATCCTGACAGAGCGTGACAGAGGTGGCGGAGTGGCTGGAGGATGTCCCCTTGACGTCCCTGCGTTTCGGGGACATCTCCTTCTTGAAAACGATGGTTTTTTTTGGGGAGACATATCCCCGTGGAACACTGAAAAATGTTGATATGTGCTTTCGTGGAAAATCTATAATTTTCATTATAGATTTGGGACAATTACGTTTGAAAATACATATATAATGGTTCAATTCAATAACTACACATGTATTCTTTCTGTTGATGCAACTCTACCTAAATTTCCAATAATAACTCATATAAAAAAGAGTCACGTGTGTCAATTACCTTTAAAATTGACTATCCACAAACCATATGAATTAACACTAATACAAAACTTAGAGAGAGATAAAATTTGACTTTTATTGTTATATCATATATCAAATCATTATATGAATTGAAGATCTCACTCCTTAAAAATGACTCGTTTGAAAAATCAAAGAGTGAAAAAAATTCGGAAAAAAGAAAAAGAAAAGAGAACAACAAAAACTTCAATTATTAATGGATCGCATGTATAAAATTTAAATATTATACCAAAAATATATATATATATATATAATATTATATTGTGTTACTTTAAAGAACGACAAGTGTCACTCGCAAAGTCCCAAAGTGCCAAGCCCAAAGGATTAAAGACACGTGTGCATTTGAATATTTCCCATCCTGTATCTAATAAATACCTAACGACTGTCCATTTGTTTTTGACAGGGTCCTTTGCTTATACTACGTGTCTTGAGCTTTACGGCGAAGTGGCCCTGGGGATGGAAACCTGTCCAGCGTGCAGTAAAAATCGCTCCTTGCTTCTTGGAGGAAGTTATTCCCAAGTCCTGGCCTTAGTGTCCACGGACTGGTATAAATGGCTCAGCTTCCGCTCCCTTTCTTCATCCCTTTCGGCCTTTGTTATCATCATCAGAATCATCTTCATTTCATCATCATAATCATGCCTTCAGTTGTATACACAGACGGGCAAGTGCCTGTGATCGATCTTTCTCCCCTACGGAAAGAACATGATGATATCGACGCAGAAAGCACGCTGGCTACAGTGAAAAAGGCTTGCCAAGAATGGGGGTGTTTTCTGGTGGTGAATCATGGAGTCGACGAGCATCTCATTTCTGAAATGGATTCAGCGACCCGAGAGGCGTTCAAGGTCTCCAAAGAAAACAAAGAGAAAATTCAAGGGGAATTCAAGTATATCTCCTCCATGCCTGCGCTGCCGTTTCTGGAAATTCTCCCCGTTAATGGAGCCCCCGATCCCCAGGCAATTCAAGAGTTTGTCCAACAGCTGTGGCCGCTAGGAAATCCAGACATCAGGTATTTTATTTGTAACTCGATTCAAAAGGTTTTGTATTTAGGTTTTTTAATATCATTTGTAAAACTAAATTTCTTTGAAGATCAAAGTTTTCATAATTTTTTTTCCTGATAATAAGGTACAGGATGTGATTGAAAATCAAAAACCTTTCACAGGTTTTGTATTTAGGTTTTTTAATATCGTTTGTCAAACTAATTTTTTTCTAAGATCAAAGTTTTCATAATTTTTTCTCCTGATAATAAGGTACAGGATGCGATTGAAAATCATAAACCTTTTACACATATCATGAACTGTGAAAGAACAAGTTTTAACATATTATTGTTTCTGTTTTTTTTTTTTAATGACAGCAAGACTATAGAGGCTTATACTTCCCGCTTGGAAGAGCTGACAAACGAGATCGTAAAAGTGATATTTAAAAGCTTTGGGGTAAGCAAATATTATGAATCTCAGTTTTGGGGGCTGCTTCGCATGAACTACTGTAATGTCCCTGCGGAGGCTAAAGGAGGCCTGGGACCTCACACTGACCACAACCTCATTACAGTAATCTACCAAGACAATTCCGGCGGTCTCCAGCTGAAGTCCAAGGCCGGTAAATGGGTGGATTTGAAGCCTGTTCCCAATACCTTTGTCGTTTTGACTGGCGACTCGCTCAAAGCGTGGAGTAATGGCAAGATCCACAGCGGAATCCACAGGGTCGTGATGTCGAATAAGTCCCCGCGGGTGTCGTTGCCATATTTCTTCTTCTTCCAAGACGACGCTGTCGTAGAGGCGCCTGCTGAGTTTGTGGACGATGTGAATCCCCGCCTGTTCAAACCCTTTCGATATGGAGAGTATAAAGCCTACTGTAAAGAAATAAAGAATGGAAGGTGCGAGCGTAAGGAATTTTTCGAAAGAGAGACCGACGAAGCATTTCTCGAAAATTTTACGGGCATTTAAACTCATGTAGTCTTCAATTTCTAGAAGAGAAATATTCATTTCGTTCCAATAAGGGATTGTTATTTCCCAAAAGTTTTGTTGGAAACTTATTGTTGTTAGTAGCAAAAAAAAAAAAAAAAAAGTTGAATTTAATTTTATGGATTATTGAAAAAATTAGATGAAACCTCTTCAAAAATAAAAATGCATTAAAATAATTGATAATTTATAAAATTAATAAAATATACAAATATTTTGTAAATAATTTATTTTTAATTTTTTTTTTTTAGTTTTCATGTTTTGTCATATTTTTTTATTTTTAAGTTAGATTTTTGAAATTATTTTATAATATTAATAGTTGATTAATAAAAATTATATTGACACGTTTTAATAATAAAAAAATCCTTACATATATTTATATAAATATTCAATTTTTTCTTCGATTTTCTTTACATATTTTTGTATTTTAGTCAAAACAATAAATCAAAATTTTAAAAAAATAATTTAAATTTTAATAAAAATATATATAAAATATAATATTTATAATTTAAAGCTTGAATCCTTATCCTCAATATTAGATAATATATTGAATAAGTTAATTAAATTTAGAAAAACTTATTAATTCATTATATCTTATCTTAGAGAAAATATGTGACATTTAAAAATAATGTAAACATTGGAAAAATTAAACATTTGCTTAATGTGAAAGACTCTTTATTTAAACATGATTTAATCTTCCATTAAACAAACTTAAAAAAAAGGCAGATGAAGAAGTTATTATTATTATTTTTAATTTAAAAAAAAAAATCTTTTGCGATTTAATTTAAAAGAATTGAATCTCACACTATTAGATTTTTTTAATATATATATTATTAATATTATTTTATAAATTAATAATTTATATATTTTTATTTATTTAATATTATATTTATATAATAATGTATATTATAATAATAATATAGTATAATATAATTATATTATTTAATAATAATATTTTGTAGAGAAAATTTTAAAATTTTAAACTACTTTTTCATATAATTTTATTTGGAGAATTTGGACTTTTTTAAGAAAATAAATAGACTTTTAGTAGTACAAAGTTCTATTTACGATCTTTTGATGAATTGGACAGAAGAAGGGAGTGATCACGGTGAAATTATTTAGGCAATGGCTCCATATTAGATCAATTGGATTTTATAGAATGAAAGAAACAATAAAGTATTCAAGTATTTATTTTTCTCTAAAGAATATTTTACTATGAAAACCAAGGTGCTCTTTCAAAAAAATTATAAAGCTAAAGTTGCACCTCAAAAAAATAAAATCACTGTAGAGTAATATCATATTATCTTAGAATATATTGAACAATAACTTCAACTTCCCTCCTCAAATCAAAAAAATACCATTGGATTTTTAGAAGATTGAGAATGAAAATTATGTCCAGCTAACTTTTGATGGGATATTCAAAGGTAAAACAAGGCTTTCTGGAGGTGGGGGCATCTTTAGAGATAATCTAGGATAAGTGTTATCTTATTTTGCCTTCAAGATTCCATGGTATTCAAATAATTTAGTTGAAGCACTATCTTTTCTTAAAGGTTTGAGAATTGTTAATAATTCAAGTTTAAAAAAATTAATGGTAGAATGTGATTTTATCTTGATTATCAATATTGTTAATTTGAGAATATTTGATAAGTGAAAACTCAATTTATATTATTAAAAGTATCGCCCATGTCATCTTTTTTTTTGAGGATATATATCTTTCTCACAATTTTCATAATTCTCTAGTGGCTTATTGGCAAACATTTGAGCTCTTCACCTTATTCCTAATGAAGATTGACACTATGAAGGCCCCTTCCCCAGGAAGTATGCAAATAATTAATTATAAAAGATATGACTCACTTACAAATTCTCATTTGATCTATTGTCATTGATGGGTTTGGTGATCTAGCTTTCAAAGAGTTTTTTATAATATTCACAATCTTGGATTATTGCCTAAAGGATGTTCTGGAAGTTGGTTTCCAAGGCTTATGGTGGGGATGCTTCCTTGAATTCCCTAAGTTTTTAAATGGTGGTGCTTATTATTGCATTTTTTGATTGCTCTAGGATGTGTTACCTAGTATTGGCTTGTGGTTTTCTTTGTGAATCTGCTAAGCTTATGTTCTTTAGTCTTGTCTCTTGTAACTAGCTAATTGATCTCAATTTATTCTCATGGATACATATTTTATCTTTTATGAGTTTATTTTCTACTCAAATTCTTTTGTATCTTAGGGTAAGGTCCTCTTTTCCATTATATATATATATATATATATATATATATATATATATATATATATATATATATATATATATATATATATATATATATATATATATATATCGGTTAAAAAGAGTCCCCACTCTACATATATAAAGATATAAACAAGAGTATGGCTGAGGAAAATACACTAAACCCTTCCAGTGAAGAGTTTACCTAAAATAAAGGGTAGCCCACAAAAGGCTAGGGAACAAACCTCGAAGAGACGTACATACAAAAAACAAAAATATAATTGAGATGACATGCCCAATAGTATACCTTACAAAAATAAAAATAATAGAGAAAAGTGTCAAATCGCCACGGCTAGGGTGGCATCCACTTCAGTGACATATACATCCTATCGTAAACCTAATAGTGATTATGAATGATTGGTAACACCCAAAATAGGGGCAATGACAAGAGATTTCCTAGAGGTACATTTGAAGGATAGGTGGTGTAGGGGCATCTTATGAATACTAAAAATGGTCTAAAATGAGTTTTAAGTGTGTGAAAATTTGAATTCAATCCATTAGAAGTTTTCTCACCAAAAAGGATTTTCAAAATTTCAAAGGGTTTTATTTGCTCTAAGAGAGTTTTGAAGACATATAACTGAGGAAAAAAGATGTAATAGACCTTTTATGGTCTCATGAAGGTCCTATGATGGATATGAATGTATATGTCAAGCTAAGTATGAGGTGGCATTCCACCACCCTACGTGGGTCTAAAAGTTGCTAGTGAGATCTTGATCAAGAAACATTTATGAATCTTGTTGTAAGATTTTTTGATATATATAGGAGTTATATAGTGTGAGAGAGTGAGTTTTTGAGGTGGTAACCTCTCATCCTATTTGAGGATGATAGAGAATAGAGATTGGAAGTAAAATCTTGTTGAGAAAAGAATGTTTTGGAAGCAAGAATTTTGTATGTAATCAATTGGCATGGTGGACAAAGTATAATATATGTTTGGAATTTGTTATGAATGGTGAGCCTTTGGGGGTTCATTACATGTGATGTATAATTTTGTGTTTTCATGTTTGAGAGAATACTTTGAAGGAAAGGGAAAAAAAGAAAAAGAAACCCCTGTTCAATAAAATGAAGCATAGATCCTGTTTTGAGTTTTTGATTAGTTAGTAGACTATATCTTGCTTGATAGAGGATCATAAGGCATTTGATGATTATTTCATATGTTTATAATGGATTTATTGAATGTATTTGAGTTTATAATGGGAAAGAGATAAGAAGGAAGATGTTTAGTATTCTGATATCTATCTAAATAAACCCCATATTTCTTGGATCACTTACTGTGACTAAGACTGTGTGCTTGTTATTTTTGACTTAATAGTCATTGATTTAGATTGAATAGTATTCAAAAGATATCTATAGGTTACTTGAAAGTGTTTAAGGGTATATGCTCGAAAGGAATTTAATGAAAACTATTTGATGTTTGGAAACTAGTAATAACTCTATTTTCCTATAGTTACTCTTGCTACATAGACAGATCACTCTGTTATAGGCATCAAAAGTTATTATCATATATTACCAACTATTATAAAACATTGAGGTGAGTATTTTACATGACCTTTGAATGTGTTCAAACATTGGAATGGAGTTGTGGGGTATTAACTTATTTCCATGGTGCACAAACCAATATACAATCATTTTTCTTAACACAATCAAATTGATTTTGATATGAAAAGCTTGGACAATGGATTGATCAACACTTGTTAATTATTAAACAAGTTTCTTAGGGTTAATACAGTCTTGGTAGACTATTTTTTTTGAAATTCATTAAGTTTCTCACAGTTGTATTTTGTTCACTCTCAGGTTAGTGCAGGCACCAAGAAACCGTAGATTAGGGTTTTAGCTATAGGAAGAGTTTCCAATAGCCAAAAAGGCCCAAAATTTATAATTAGGACTATTTTATCTATATCTAAGATATTATTGTGTTTTAAATTTGGTACCCTCAATATTTTGTACAATATCAACTATTGGTTTAAATGAGGGCTAGATAGGCCTAATTGAGGTTTACGATGGTAGAAAAATAGCTTATGCATATAGAGTCTGATCAAATGGAGAAAAAATGAGATAGAAAAGCTAAATGGGTCCTAGGAAATGGTTTCAGTATGTTTTGAAAGTTTGTATATTTCTCAAACTAAGGAGGTTTACCCCTAAACATGTCTAGTAGGGGTTAAGGCTAGAAAGATGCTTGATTGAAGAAAGTGAGCAAATAGTTTGAGTTAATGGAATAAGCAGGGTTAGAAAAGGAGTATTATAAGAGAGAAGAAGGTCTTGATTTGATTTAAATATTCATTATGTTTTGATTCCCCCATACAAATTTACTTCAACATTGACATCTTGTAAGAGTTTCATGAAGGTTAAAGAGAGTACATGAACAAAGAATGGTTTAATTTATTGAAGGATGGTTTGTTGATAGTGAAAAGTTCATTTGAAACTAGTGTAACATGATTTCATGAATCATTGTAATGAACATTCTAGTAATTATTGCATGATTTCCCCAAAAGGACTATGGAGAATGAGTTTGAATGAATCTCAGAGAATCTTGAATGAAGGATAAAGGTAGAGTTTGATAGAGAAGTTATTTAGCTCTGCATCATTTGGTATCAAAGCCATATATATGCTCTAGGAATAGGTTGGTACAGGTATGAAATTGAAATTTAATGCATGTTGTATGTGGATAAAGGATTTGTAGGTAAGCAAGAAGGAAGATTGCAAAGAGACTTGTTAGAGGATAGAGTAGGAAGGTAGATTGAGAAAGCCCTAAATCAAGAGAGCTATTAACAAGCTCAAGTGAGAGAGAAGTTCATAAAGAGAGCTTAGGAAAGATAAGGTAGTCTTAATGTGAAGGACAAGAGGTGGAAATTCCCTAGTGTGCTAAAATATAAATAGAATGGTTTCAAGTGTGAACCAAAATAAGTGGTCCAAGTGAGGCCAACAAAAAGAGAAGAATGTACCCAAGTGAGGTACTCAAGATGAAGATGAAAGGAGAGGTAGAGAGAAAAGTGAGAGACAAGGTTAAATATGGAATCTATAATAATAATATGGTGCATGAAGACACTAAGAAGAAGATTTAGATGGAGAGAGAGATGGTAGAGATGAGGCACCAGATAGATGAGATGCTGACTAGGATAGGGTAGATGAAAGAGATTTTGAACCCACATCTTGGATGGGTCATGAGAAAGAAGCCACTCAAATAAACAATCAAAAAAATAGTGAAGAAGAGAAGAAGACAAAAGATCAAGGAAACGGAGGAAATCAAGTCTCATGTTTTGAAATATAATGATGCATTGATATGTGTGAATGCAAGTTTGAGAGATGAAGAGAAGAATGAGATAGTTAAGCCCATTCATAGGCTCAAGGAACTAAAAGAAGAAAAGTATGATGAAGTGGTGATCAAAGGATGTCCAAATAAAGAAGAGACTTAAGGTAGATTCATGTTGATGGAACAAGAAAAAATAGGTCAACCATTTTGAAAGCAAGATAACATGAAGAAGGAAGAGATCCTCACTCAAGAGGATGCAAGTAAAGCCAAAAGAGTAAAGGGATATTAGAATGAGGAAAGGTATGAGGAATATTCAAGTTTGTATGAGTCTTTGAATAAAAAATATGGATTTTATCCTCATCTAATGTATAGATAAATGGTTAAGGAGGTTATAAAAGAGAACATAGCCTTATGGAATGCAGCAATGGTGTCCAAGATAAGGACATTAATGAAGGCAAAAAGAAGTCAAGCACATGATGGCACTCTATATGAAGAATGTTTAGCTATTGAGGTTGAAGTATAGGTGGAATATGAAGGAGAAGTCATGCAAGGAGAGGAACAAGATGCATTGATGGCTGATGTAAAGAGGAAGAGTGAAGCATACAAAACACATGAAGGTGCTTGGGAGCAAGAGCAACAAACAAGCAAAGAGGAGAGTTGGAAAATGATTCAAAGGCATGAGAAATAACATGTTTTATTAAATTATATATTGTCTATTGTAGGTATAGCATGGAGGAAGATAGTAAGAGGCAATGCAAAGTACAAGTGTGGTAGTCAAGAGCACACACACCTATATGAGAGTTTGAAAGAAGAAGAATATATGTGTCAATATTTTTCTCCCATTGAGAGTATGATGCATGGGCATCTTAGGAATTCTCAAAAATGGTCTAGAATGTTTCTTAAATTTGTGAAAATTTGAATTGAGTCCATTAGAAGTTTTCTCACCAAAAGGGATTTTAAAAAATTTAAAGTGTTTTAGTTGGTCTAAGAGAGTGTTGAAGATATGTAAATGAGGAATAAAGATGTACTAGACATTTTATGGTCTCATGAAGGTCCTAAGATGGATATGAATGTATATGTCAAGCTAAGTGTGAGGTGATAGTCCACCACCCTATGTGGGTCTAGGAGTTACTAGCGAGATCTTGATCAAGAAACAATTATGAATCTTTTTGTAAGAGTTTTTGATATATATAGGAGTTATATAGTGTGAGAGAGTGAGTTTTTGAGGTGGTAACCTCTCATCCCATTCGAGGATGATAGAGAATGGAAATTGGAAGTAAAACCTTATTGAGAAAAGAATGTTTTGGAAACAAGAATTTTGTATGTAATCAATTGGCATGATGGATAGAGTATAATATCTATTTGGAATTTTTTATCAATGGTGAGTATTTGGGGGTTAATTGCATGTGATGTATAATATTTTGGTTACATGTTTGAGAGAATAATTTCAAGGAATTCAATAAAATGAAGCACATAACCTGTTTTGAGTTTTTGATTAGTTAGCAGACTGTATCTTACTTGATAGAGGATCATAAAGAATTTGATGATTATTTCATATGTTCCTGAGGGATTCATTGAATGCATTTGAGTTTATAATGGGCAAGAGATAACAAGAAATATGTTTGGTATTCAAATATCTATGTAAACAAACCCTCTATTTCCTGGATCACTTACTGTGATTGAGACTATGTGCTTGTTATTCTTGAAGTAATAGTCATTGATTCAAATTTCATAGTCTTTAAAACAAATATACATGTTACTTTAAAGTTTTTAAGGGTATATTCTTGAAAGGAATGCAATGAAACCATTTGATGTTTGAAAACTAGTAATAATTCTATTTTCTTGTAGTTACTCTTGGTGCATAGATAGATCACTCTATAACAGGCATGAAAGGTTCTCATAATCTATTACCAACTCTTATAAAACACTAAGGTGAGTATTTTACATGACATTTGAATGTGTTTAAAAATTTTAATTGATTTGTGAGGTATTAACTTATTTCCACAGTGCACAACCCTGTATACAATCATTTTTCTTAACACAATCAAATGGATTTGATATGAAAAGCTTGGACAATGGATTGATCAAAACTTTAGAATGATTGGACGAGGTACTTGGGTTTAATACAATCCTGGTAAACTAAATTTGGTTTCTTGAAACTCATTAAGTTGTTCATAGTTGTATTTTTTTCACTCTTGGGTTAGTGCAGGGACCAAAAAACCCTAGATTGGGGTTTTAGCTATAAAATGAGTTTCCACTAGAAAAAAAGGCCAAAACTTTGTAATTAGGAATGTTTTATCTATATCTAATATATTATTATGGTTTCAAGTTGTTACCCTTAATATTACATACAATATCAACTATTGGTTTAAATGAGGGCTAGATAGGCCTAATTGAGGTCTGGGATGGTAGAGAAACAGAGTAAGCATGTGGAGTTTGATCAAATGGAGAACATAGGAGCTAGAAAATATAAATGGGTCCTAGGAAATGGTCTCAGTATGTTTTGAAAGTTTTTATATTTCTCAAACCAAGGAGGTTTACCCCTAAACATGGCTAGTAAGGGTTAAGGCTAGAAAGATGCTTGATTGAAGAAAGTGAATAGATACTTTGAGTTAGTGGCATAAGCAAGGTTAGAAAAGGAGTATTATAAGAGAGAATGTCTTAATGTGATTTAAATATTAAACATGTTTTGATTCCCACATACAATTTTGCTTTGGCATTGACATCTTGTAAGAGTTTCATGAAGGTTAAAGAGAGTACATGAGCAAAGAATGATTCAATTTATTGAAGGATGGTTTATTGATAGTGTAAAGTTCATTTGAAACTAGTGTATCATGATCTCATGAATCACTGTAAGGAAAATTATAGTCATTATTGCATAACTTCCCTAAAAGGACTATGGGGAATGAGTTTTGAATTAAGCTAAGAGAATCTTGAATGAAGGATAAAGGTAGAGTTTGATAGATAAGTGCTTTAGCTCTGCATCCAAAGGATTTGACCCAAAGATCAATGTTCACCATCTTCTCAAGTCCTTTTAGTCGAAGTGAAAACACTAACTAGACCAACAACATCCACCATAGCCTATAGGTGTCTCTAAATATGAGAATAAACTACATGATGAGTGACTGGTTTGGATAAAAGAGCTCCCCTGCTAGTTTTCCTTACATTATCTTCATACACAGTTTCCTTCACACCTATAGCATTACAAAAGTCCACCATATAATGAACAACCCACACCATATTCTTTGACTCAAAATTTACTACAATCCTTTCCAAAGAGGGCAGAGGAGCCAATAAATTATCTAGTAAAGGAGCTAGCTCCACAACACTCATATGACCTTTCAACACACTTGAAAACACACTATGAAATTTCATGAACCTAGATTATAATTTTCTACAAAATAGAGAGGGGAATCAAACCCAAATACTAAGAGCCATTAAATGGAAGAAAGGAACCATCTTGTGCTACCAATCTATCAAGCCAAGCATAAATCCCACCTCTCAGCCACGACTAGACCATTGTTTCCACCACCTTACATGTGATAATTTCATCTTTAATGGTGTGAATTAGATTTCTCACAAAGACAAAATAAATGCCCACATTATTTTTATTCTTCAAAATTTCATGCATGTATTCTATTCCTATGATGACTTTTACTACATCTAGAATTCCCAAACTAGGCATCCAAAAAATCAAACACATTTGCTGATCAGAAACACCATCCCAAAACACCATCTCCCATTTTTAAGTGTGTAAAGAAAGAATACGTTCAATCAAAGCCACAAAATCTATAACTGAGAATAGAAACACCACCACCACTAATAAGAATATTCTCAATGGGATGATTAGAAAAACATTGACCCTTATAAAAAATCCCCATGTACTTGAAGCAAATACACCACATCGAAACCATTCGCATGTGGTGAGAGTGAATGTACAATAATGATGGCAATTAATACACCTACATCTAAGCCAAAGATAGATATGACAAAAGTCTCGAAAGAGACAAAATATAAATGTTGGAAAGTATTTTGTTTGGTTATAAGGAATGTGCACGTGTTATTTTATGCACTAAATTTTTTTTCCTTCCTCAACTTCTTAACTCCAATCTCATGGTACTATTTCCTCATTCATTGATGTTAATTCTAAACATCACTTACATGGACATCTAAGAGAGAAACATTTTTTTCCATCCAATTAAATATATTTTGGTTTAGTTTAGGGGATTCATAATAAAACATTCTAATATATGTATGATTTATAATGTTGAAACATCCTAACTATATGCCCTTATTAAAAGTTCTTGGACATATCATAATGCATCATTGTCCTTAAAAATTTTATGTCTTACTTACCTCTCTTTAAGCATCCTAAAAAAATGCCTTGATACCCTCCAACTATATGTCCAAATACATTATATATCATGAAATCCCTCATATAGATGTCCACTATCTCTTAACACTTTAATCATGGACATCCCAATTCTATGACACATATAATGGATAAATAAATAAATAAATAAATAAATAAATAAATAAATATATATATATATATATATATATATTATACTATATTAAAATTTTTAGAGATGTACAAGATGATATTAGAGTGAGAAACATCTATAGAGTCCTTATATATAGATTCTAAAGACGTATTAATGTGATGGGTTACATCCTTTCAATTTTAGCTAGGATAGTTGATTATATATAAAAATAAGTTCATTATAAGTCACCTCCACTAGATATGCTTTGTCCTCAAAGCATGGGGAGAGATGGTTGAGAGTCCATGACAATTGATTTTCCCATGATGCCTTCACCTTGTGGTAAATTCATCTACTTGAGAACATTTTTTTGGAAGGTAAATTCCTTATATAAATTTCAAGAACACCTTTGGATTTAAGCACACGAGTTTTTATTCATCTAGAATGGTTACTCAATTTGAACAATAATGTGCATACCCAATTTCAATGCAAAATCTACTAGAACTTAGTCTTCTTACTGATCTTGAATGGTCCATAAAACTTGGGAAATGAATTGAAAGTTTTGACCACTTTGATTTAATAAAAAATTATTCTATGATTGGAAACATACAAAGATGCAATATCTCCTCAAAATTTGTTACTATGTTTGTTTTTGATCGACATGTTACTTCATGAAATTTTATAATCATATAGAAAAATGTATGTATCCATACACACACACACACACACACACACACACACACACACACACACACACACACACACACACACACACACACACACACACACACACACACACACACACACACACACACACACACACGTGCGTGCCCACACATACACACACACACACGCATGTGTACACACACACACATGTGTGCAAGCACGCGTGCATGCACTTGTGCATGCACATGCACACACACACATGCGCATGTGTGCACATGTGCACACACACACATATCCAAACTTTATTAGTTTATGGGATACCCTTGTGTCATCTAATGTTGAATTACACATCAAACATGTTTATCATTTTGTTTTTTTCCAAAATTAATTTAAATCGAATATAGATTATGTTCATTGAACCTTAGTAGATAATGTTTCTCAAATAATATTATAAAATATATTAATATCTTGAAGTAAAATGTGAATGTAATTCAACATTGTGAGTTTCACTTCTGATCCTCTAGTCTCTTTTTCTCATAAATATTAACTTGATGTGAGATTAATCCAATTACAAGTTAATTGTATAATTTAAACATTATGTTGAAGACAAGTAAGTGCATAAAATTAGGGGGAAAAAAGGGGGTCTTAAGTGAACATATTTTTCCTAAAAAATTAAAATCCTCAACTTATACAGATTATTTGAGACACCTACATTCAAAATTCAAAGATGTCATAGGAGCATGAATTGTATCATTTTGAGTCTAGTTTCTAAAATACTATTTTTTTTGAAATTATCAATTTTAAGTAGTTCAAACATTTTAAATTTGAAGAGGTAGTATTAAATTTTGGAAAAACTAGAGTAGATGTTAAGTTGTGGAGCTAAAAGCTTCACCAGGAGGCTAATCAGGGAGTTACTGAGTGCAACTAGTAACCGACATCGGCAGTATTGCCGACATTGGTCAGGAAGGGACCAGGGATCAGCTGACATCGGTCAGGAGCAGACTGACAACAACCGGCGTCAGTCACCTGTGCATGTGCATGCTTCTGCATGTGTTTCCAAAACGCGTTTCCAGAATTAGACTCGTCTAATTTAAGAGGTCTAAGAGTGTTTGCATGTTGAAGACTAATTTAAGTCTTAAGTTTGTGTTTCTAATTATTGTAATTAGAGGTCTAATTATTGTAATTAGAGGTCTAATTATTGTAATTAGAGGTCTAATTATTTTATGCATGGGTTCCTATTTAAAGACCCATGAGGCATGTATTGTAATTAAGGCAAGTAAAGCATTGAAGCAAGAAAGCAAGGTCAAAGGAGATCTGCAAGGTGTAAGGTCAAGGAGATTAGCTGAAGCATTCAAGGAGGGGATAACAACTCAGGTTGTTGAGTTGGTTGTGGTTGAGAAAGAGAGAGAGGGAAGAAGTCCTTGAGGTGTGGCAAGCCGTAGAGGTGGAAGAAGAAGTGGCATCTTCTTTATTGTATTTTCTTCTGAAGATTATTTAATACAAGATTATGTATTGTCTCTCAAATTATTTGTTGTTTCAAGTTTCTAGTTACTTAATCATTCTGGTATAATTTCGTGTTTAATTGCTTATAATAAAAGTAATCAATTGTGCTTCCTTGGAGGGGTTCCTAATAGTTGGTATCAGAGCTAAGGTTGCAGGGAGCAGGTTATTGTTTGATTACATGTCATTCTCAGGGGTTTCTAATTGAGTGGGAGTACAACAATGGCAAAAGAAAGTAAGCTATGAATGGAGAAGTTTAATGGCAAGAATTATCAACTGTGGAGGATGTAGATAGACGATTATCTATATCAAAAAGATTTGTACTTACCGTTGGGTGGGGTTGCATGCAAGCCCACAGATATGAAGGATGAAGAATGGGAGGTTCTTGATCAGAAGGCTCTGGGATCCATAAGGTTGAGCCTTGCATCATCTGTGATTTCCAACTTATCACAGTGTAAGACAATGAAAGAGTTGATAGAATCTTTGGGAAATTTATATGAAAAGCCCTCGGCTTCAAATAAGGTATTTCTTATGAAGCAGTTATTTACTTTGCAAATACAGGAAGGTGGATCGGTACATACTCATCTTAGTGATTTCCATGGTTTGGTAAACCAGTTAGCTTCAGTCAATATTGTTTTTGATGATGAAGTAAAGACTCTCTTAATTTTATGCTCTTTACCTGAAAGTTGGGATAGTTTGGTAATGGCAGTAAGTGATACTGTGTCTACTTCTAAAATATTAAACGTTGATGATGTGGTTGGTGTAATCTTGAATGAAGAAATACGTAGAAAAAGCATAGGTGAATCATCATCAGGGATTGCTCTAAGTGTAGAAAGTAGGGGAAGGCAAAGAGAGAAGGTCGAGTAAGGGAAATCAAGGTTGAAGATGGGAGGAAGATCCAAATCCAGAAATGGAAGTATCACCTACTGGTTTTGTGAAAAGAAAGGACACACAAAGAAAGAGTGTTGGTTGAGGGATAAAGAAAATCAACATGAAGGTAAGGAAGAAGCAGATGTTGCAGGGATTGTGGCACATGATGCTCTCATACTTTCTTTGGATAGTCAGATAGAATCATGGGTTTTAGATTCTAGTTCTTCTTTTCATGCATCCCCAAATAGAGATTTGTTCCATAAGTATGTCCAGGGAGACTTTGGAGTGCTTTATTTATGGGATGGTATGCCTTGTCAAATAGTTGGCAAAGGGAAAGTGCAGCTGAAATTGCAGATGGACAACACATGGGTGTTGAAGGAGGTTATGCATGTCCCAATTCTGAAGCAGAGTTTAGTTTCTTTAGGAAGGTTGGGTGATGAGGGATGCACAATAACCCTCACAACAGATTCTTGGAAGGTTACCAAGGGTGCACTTGTTTTAGCAAGAGGTAAGAAAGTAGGTACGCTTTACCTATCTACTTGTATTACTAATTCTTCTTCTGGTTTATCTACTTCAACTGTAGATTCAGAGATGTGGCTTAATAGGCTTGGTCACATGAATAATAAGGAGGAGATGCATGTTCTTGAGTCAAAACGTATGAGTTTAGATTCGAAGGGCATAGATTAAGTTCATTGCAGGAAAAGGAAATTTGATGCTTTTGACAAGAACAGGGAAGCCTTGGTGTTTATGGAGGAGATGATGGACAAAGATCAGTCACAGGGGCTGAATAATTTTGAGTAGGGTAGTATGGATAGGGTTTTGATCCAAGATGAGCTTGCAGGTGAAAAATTCATCACTTACAAGAATACACAGTCACTGAAATCGGTCACTTGGGACAGACATTGGTCAGGCAGATACCGACATCAGTCATGTGTAGACCAGCAGGGTCAGTAGTGTCGGGCAGGAGAAGACCGACATCGATCAGACAGGAACCAACGTCGGTAGAAGGGACACCGGTGTTGGCCAGGGAAACAATGTCGGTAGTCAGGGTCAGTGTAGGGAACTGACATCAGTCAAGTGCGGACTGGGAGATGGCTGAGATCGGTCATTGGAATGGATGTTGGGTAGACAACAAGCTGTTAAGGAGTCTCAAACACCCATATGGAGGTCAGAAAGGGTAAGTGAACCTCATATTAATTGTTCACCTTCTTTATATTACTTGTTTCTTACTGATGGTCAAGAACCAGGAAGATGTGAAGAGGCAATGCAGGTAGAATCCAGAAATAGTGGGAGCTTGGCATGGATGAGGAGTGTGAGTCCTTGGAGAAGAACCAAATAGGTGTTTGTTGGTGGAGTTGTCAGCTAGAAGAAAGCACTGATAGAGGAATGGATTCCTAGGTTAGAGAAGAGAGTGGATGGACACGTGAGACAGAAGGCCAGAGTATATGGTCTTGAGCAGGCTGCAGGACAATGGAGGTTTAACCATTGTGTTTTCTTTTACTAGGTTGGATAATATTAGCTACATTATCCTGTTACTATTTTGTGTGCTTGTTGTAGGGTTACACATACAGGGAGTTTTTGAGCTAAAGGTAAAGATAGTTTAGAGGTGTGTCATGAAGAATTTGGGAGTAGCAAAATTCTTTTGGCATGAGAGACATTGAAGATCACAGGTTGATTTTGTCTCTAGTGAGAGCTGATGTGAAGAAGGTGTAGGTGCAGAACCAGTAAGTACACTAAGGGTTGGATACTTCAAGCTAAGCTTAGAACAGTGTTCAAAATCACATGAGGTCTAGTAGACCTGAGTTTTCCCAAGCAGTGGGAGTTGTCAGAGAGTTTGGAGCCAATTTAGAAAAGGAGTACTAGAGTGTAGTTCAGTGGATTCTCAGGTATTTGAGAGGGACCAGCAGCAGGTGCACATGCTATGCAGGGTCAAGGTCTTCACTACATGGAGTTGTAGGTTCAGATGTGGCAGGTTACTTGGATGATAGGTGTAGCATCACAAGATGTGTGGTGGTTGGTCTTCAAGATTAAGTTTGAAGATGGAGGTGCCTGAGATGGTTAATGGAGGTTGCTGTATAGGTATAATTGTTTATCTCCAAGTGGGAGATTATTAAGTTGTGGAGCTAAAATCTTCACCAGGAGGCTAATCAGGGAGTTACTGAGTGCAACCAGTAATTGGCATCGACAGTATTGCTGATGTCGGTCAGGCAGGGACCAGGGATCGACCGACGTCGGTCAGGAGCAGACTGACAACAACTGGCGTCGGTCACCTGTGTGTGTGCATGCTTCTGCATGTGTTTCCAGAACGCGTTTACAAAATTAAACTCATCTAATTTAAGAGGTCCGAGAGTGTTTGCATGTTGAAGACTAATTTAAGTCTTGAGTCTGTGTTTCTAATCATTGTAATTAGAGGTCTAATTATTGTATGCATGGGATCCTATTTAAAGACCCATGAGGCAAGTATTGTAATTAAGGCAAGTAAAGCATTGAAGCAAGAAAGCAAGGTCAAAGGAGATCTGCAAGGTGTAAGGTCAAGGAGATCAGCTGAAGCATTCAAGGAGGGGATAACAACTCAGGTTGTTGAGTTGGTTGTGGTTGAGCAAGAGAGAGATGGAAGAAGTCCTTGAGGTGTGGCAAGCCTTAGAGGTGGAAGAAGAAGTGACATCTTCTTTATTGTATTTTCTTCTGAAGATTATTTAATACAAGATTGTGTATTGTCTCTCAAATTCTTTGCTGTTTCAAATTTCTAGTTACTTAATCATTTTGGTATAATTTCATGTTTAATTGCTTATAAAAAAAGTAATCAATTGTGCTTCCTTGGAGGGGTTCCTAATAGTAGATAGCTTTCCTTGCAGCCCATAATTTTTTGAACATTGTTTAGTTTTTTTTTTAACCCTTTGGTGGAAAGTTAGATGAGATCATCTAGTTTGCAACCTATATTTTTTTAAAATTAATTAATGAACATTTATTTATTTTATTAATTTCACAAGTCATTAGACCCTGAAATATGATCAATAATATATAGTCGACCATGTAG
>JARHVA010000131.1:105000-130000 GCA_037957365.1 Torreya grandis | reverse complement strand
CAATTAAAATAATTAGTGATGTGGTTTTTCCTAGATTGAGCCTTGTGAACTTATTTCATAGTCTAAACGATGTTAAATAGGGCTAAAATAAATGGTTTAAGGTTTAAAGTGTTTACAATTTATGGATTTAGGCTTAGGGTTTAAGGTATATGGCCTAGGGTATAGGGTCTAATCATGAAGGAAATCAAGGCTAATTTGAGTTTGGTCAACCTACTTTTGACTTAAAAATGTGATTTTTGGCATAATTAGCCTCAATGTCATCATATGTTGAGCCAATTAGTCAATTAGGGCAATAAGTGATGTGATTGGGATAATTTGAGCTATACGAAAATAATGATTACCCTAAAGGATATTAGTTAGGGATAAATCAATTAATTTAGGGTTTAAGGTTTACAATTTAGGGTTTAGGCTTTAGTACATAGGGTATAAGACATAAAGATTATGTTTTAGGGTATAAGTTCTAATCACGAATGAAATTAGGGCCACTTTAAGCTTGTTTAACCTATTAGTGACTACATAATGTGATTTTGTGCTGATTTAGACCTAATGTCATCAGAGATTGAGCTATTAGTCAATTGGGGTAATCAATGATGTGATTTAGGATAAATTGAGCCTCTTGAACCTACTTCTTATTTTAAACCTAATATTAATTTGGGCTGGATCGATTGGTTTAGGGTTTAAGGATTATGATTTAAGATTTAAAGTTTAGGGCATATCATTTAGGGTTTATTGTTAATTTGGGATAAATCGATTAGTTTCAGGTTTAAGGTTTAGGGCATACTTTTTGATGGGAGACTCACTCAAAGTGTGGAGTAATAAAAAGATTCATCACATAATCGATAGGGTCATTATGTCAAATAAGTCCCTGAGGGTATCACTACCATACTTTGTCTTCTTCTAAGATGATGACATGGTAGGGTGCCTGCTTAGTTTATGGATGATATGCATCTTCACTTGTTCAAACCCTTCTGATATGGAGAGTACAAAGCCTAGTATAAAGAAGTAAAGAATGGGAGGTGTGAGCATAAGGAATTATTTGAAAGAGATATCAATGAAGCATTATTCATAAATTTTATGATCGTTTAAACACATGGAGTCTATAATTTCTAGAACATAAATACTCATTTCATTCCAATAAGGGATTGTTATTTCCCAAAAGTTTTGTTAGGAACTTATTACTGTTAGCAGTAGTAATAGAATATGGATATATTAAATTTATTTTTGTGGAGTGGATGAAGAATATTTAATTTTTATTGATAAAAGGTGATGTTTTTCATGCTTTACTTACCAACTTTGATCTTTGAAACGTTTTATCTAAATCCATCACATTCTTTATGGCCAAAATTATCACCAACACACACTACCCCCACTCTAAAAAAAAGTTAATAAAAAATAAAAAATAAAAAATAAAAATATTATAGACTAAGAATTTGACTCAAGAGAGGATGGTTAATATTGTGTTAGTTCCAAAATGAAAAACAAAATGAAAGAAACACACTAACTAGCATAACATCTCTAGGCCTAGTCACTATGGGGAGCTTAGTGAGGAAAAAACATTTGAAAACACAACTAGAAATGGAAAGAAATGAGAAATATGAATAAAAAACACCAATTTATTATCAAATCCTTGATTTCTCCAAAAGGCTCCTTCTTTGGCTTTCTCGGCTTGTGCTTCAAGAGATCTTCATCAATGGAGTGTGGCTACCTTCATCTCTTCATATCACCTTTGGATTGTGATGGCTTTGGCTAAATATTTGGGAATAATAACACTACATAAATATGTGGTTTAAAGCTATTTGGGCATGATAAATTTGGCTTAAAAGAGCTTAAAAATCAATAGGCAAGGCCTCTTATTTATAGATTTTACAAAATGATCAGAATGAACTTAAACTCTCCATCTCAAGATGAAGATGTGTGGCTAAGAATTCATTCAATTTTAGAAGCCAAATTAAATAAGTGCCTTCATAAATATTTGGGATAGAGAGGAATTAAAGATGGATGGAAGGTCTTAATGAGGTATGGGAGGGCTTAATCCTGATATTTTATGCATTTATGGCCTAGGGATGTCCTCTCAATAAATGATGTGATTTGATGATGCAATTATTCAATATCAATTTCCAAAAAGAAATATTCAACAAGTTCCATGAAATTCTTAATTAGGTTTTTGATTAAAATTAATTAGCCTTAAACATGATTTATCAATTTTGGTGCAAATCTTGACAATTGGTGCACAAATTAATCAAATTGGTCAAAATGTCATATTATTATTTCAAAATTTGAGTAGATTGGAATTAGGATGCAATGTTAGATGTATTGTATCTGTTATCTCATTTAGGATGCTGTAAACATAAAATAACAAAGGCACATGTCTTGTGTAATAAATCTAATAAGAAAGAGCAATCCAAAGCACCCAGGTGCAAAAATGTCATTTTGACTTGAAATGATTTGATTAAAGTTAGTTATCTCATAATTGTATTACCTTATTTAATGATACTCTAGCCAAAATTGACACTTATCTATAACAATTTCAACTCATTTAATGTGCTTTAGTGCTTTAGGCCAAATTGTGATGTTTTAATAGAAATTGGTCAAAGGCCTAGATGGAGGTCATTGGTGGCCACTTTTAAGTGTCTATAATTTGCCCCTATTTAGGAAGATGTTGCAAACTGTAGGCATAGAAATGTCTTCTCAAATAATGAGAAATGGACTGTATGCCAAAAAGAAGATGATGATTGAATAAAAATATCCAAATGATGTTTGGGAAGCCTAGGATGATGCCCCCTTGAGGGAGTGGCTGTCACATTTATTGATGGATAGTCCCTTGAAAAGAAGTAAAAAGAAAGGTGGAATTAATCCATGGGTGAGATTAATCCAAATGATAAAATGCTTTCATGCATTGATTTTAAAAGTTACTAATTTACCCAAAAGTGGTTAGAATCAGGAATAAAATTCAAAATAATGATTTATCCATATGCAGTTATAATCATTAATAAGATTTGGATTGGCTAAAGATGATGTTTGATATGGTTGTGCCCTAGTTAGGGCAGATTAACAAGCATAACTCAAGGATATAACCTAGAATATAGATTAAATATGAGTGGGTGGACATGTAGATGCGATGGTATAATGACTAAAGAAGCCACAAAAAACCAAACATACGAGGATGCAAAGTGATGAAAGAGATGGATAGAAAAATAAGATTAATCAATAGAAAAGATTTAGTTGTACCTACCAATGAGCAGATACTCATCCTTATTAGAAATAATACAACTAGAATATTGAATGGGTTGATTTGATCAAGATGGTTGGAAAGATTTTCCAAGGTACAAAGTGGAGATCTCTATGGCTCCATTAATTATAGACCTCCTGCAGTTGATTTTTGTTATAGCATGTGATAGTAGGCTTCATGATAGAACATCATGAAGACTTGGCCAAAATGTGCATAAAAATTGATCCCTGATCCAATAAATAATTGAAAATAATGCACCAATGATAAAAACCATGATGACAATATTAACATATGAATATGGATGGACTCAAGAATAATGTGCTCAAGGAATTACCCAATGAGTGCATATAGACTGAGTCGAGGAAATACTATAGAAAATAAACAAAAAAGAAAGAAAAAAACAAACAAAGAAAGAAAAAAACAAACAAAGAAAAAAAATAAAAAACACTCAATAAATAAACAACTTGAAATAAACAAACAAATAGAAAGACTAAAAACAAAAGCTTAAAAAAACATCCTAACAATGACCTTGTCCTAGTAGGGTAAATCAAGGATAACTGACTAGGCTCAAACAGGACAAATGTTTTTGGATTTTTTAAATATTTAAAATGTTTATGGCTTTTTTGAGGTATCTCAACTTGTTAGAGAATGATAAGATACCTACTCATAAAATAGTGAGAGCGTTGGCTTAAGTTACTCACAAAATGGTGAGAGCACATAGAAAGGGGGACTGAGGTGACCTCAACATAAATTGAGCATGGCAATTTATGGCCTACATAGTCCCAAAATGACCTCAAGTCATAGAAATTCCATCCACACAAAAGGTGTGGAGAAACTTGACTAAGTCCCAACAAGTTCTCAAATCTAGAAAATGGCCAATCAAATGAAAAAAAATATGGTAAGGTGATGTGATAATGCATGGTAAATAAATGTTTCTCCTAATTTGACCATAAGCAATTATAACTAGGATACAATAGATTAGATCAATGATACTAATTTTTTCATAGGCGGTTATAACTAGTAGTAAGACTGGAGAGACACTAATTTGCCTATAGGTAGTTATTATTAGGCTCATATAAACAAACTTGATATAGGATGAAAAATGAAAGATATATTTCTAGATCAAGTATCACACTACTTTCATAGATTATCATTGTAAACATAGATTTGATTGATTATTTAAACCTGATCAAAATCCCCTCACAAAAAATGTGAGAAGAACCAAAGTAACAAAGATCAAAATAGGATTGGATAGGATGACTAAAAATAGGCTTTGGTATAGATAGGAATGGAATGGTAAAATGAAATTGTTTAGGATAAGGATAAGCTAGTAGGATGGTATAATGATAAAGAAGGATGTTGAGAGGATTTCCCCCAAGTGGTAAGGTGACTGGCTAGGTATGTGACAACAACAAAAGGAATGGTAAATGAAATGAAATGGTACATGTTTTTAGCGGGTGCTGGTTGTTGGTTTTTGATATGTTTGGCCTAGGTATGGTAAATATCATATGATTCTGTTGTTCTTACTAAAATGGAGATGCATGTCCTGGTCAATAAATGATACAAACAAAATATACGATCATGTTAATTGCTAGCCCATACCTCTTCTAAATAGTTGTTCTGTCAAGAACTACCTATAGATTAAGATGAAAATGGTGTTGTGGTAATCTTCATTGGTCATTAATTCTGATTCCTTCAAGCATCGAGACAAGGTATCTTTGTAGCCTCTATAAAGGAAAGTGTGGTTGTGGATGGTAAATAGGGATAAATGTTGGTTGATAGGTCTATTTGGAAAATAGAATGGTGGATGATAATGGAATGTATGATGGTTGGAAAATAAATGAATATCAGGAATTTTAGTCACACATAATGTTGTTAATGCCAGATTCAACATAACTTTAGATGTGGCGAGGCTGAAGACTTTTGAATATTCTCTTTATAAGACCCCCATATTTTTTTTTATTTGGGCTTGAGATTAGCTACCATATGATTAGGTTGTAGATAGGAAGCTATTTCGATTTGATCTTTGATTTTGTCTTCATCAAGAAGTGAAGGACTTCTGTGCTTAGCTATTGGTGCCTCAATGAGGTTTCTACTAATGAATTTGTCTTGATTATCCTGTAGCATCTCCAAAAATATTTCAATAAAGAACATTAAATTTTAGCTTTGATTATCTTCTATCACCTCCAAAAAAGTTTCATTATAAGATGCCAAGTTTGAAATTTGATTGTCCTATAGTGGCTCTGAAAAGGTTTCACTAGGAGAGTGTTCTTCTTCTACATGAATTTGGTTTTGGCCTCCTTATTGTTCTTTAATTGATATGTAACCATGGATGTAGTTTAACAAGGTGTGATTCTATCAGTCCCAATCAACACATGTGGGAGATGAAATGTCAATAATATGGCTATGTTGGTTGGTGGTAATGGTATGTGAAATGATAATGGAATGGGGAGAGGCTGCACAATTATTATAGAAGATACTAGGAGAACTTATGTCGATGCTGAAGTACTCATCCTCAAAAACCATAGAAGGATAAAAAATGTATTCAAAATAATCTAAAAGGCACATATAACCAATATTGTAACATTCATGAATGTATTCTATTTTTGAATCTAATTCCAAATCAAAATACTTTGAATCTAATGCCAAGACTAATGTTGATTCTAATTATGATGCTAAATCTAATGTCATTTCAAGAATAGAACCTGAATCTAACTCTAATTCTTCATTTGATGGGTACTTAGTTACAATGATGTCTTGCTGAATGCTTGGTACTGGAAAACTGATGGCATAATGGGCTTCATAAAGACTAGTTTGTCAAAGTGAGACTCCTCCATAATGGAAAAAAGGTCAAGAGACAACTCATTAAAAAATGGCTTGTCAAAGGGAGGTGATATAAAAATAGGCATATGGTTGAGATAATGATTTTTTCAAAGATAGTTATAATCATTAATAAGTGACTCAGTAAAGACTGGCTTGTTAGAGTGAGACTCCTCAACAACTGGAATAGGATTAATAGGTGATTCATCACAGGTTGACTTATCACAAATGATTGGTTCAATAAAAACATCTCAAATTGGTTGGTTTTCTTGGCCTTGGTTTCTAATGAGTTAGAAAATACTAGTTTTTATCACACCTTTATCTTTGAATGATTGGCTTGGTTGAGGTACTGATTGGATTGGTTTGGGTATTGATTGGATCTATTGGGTTTTGGATTGGATAATGATAGGATGTTGTGGAGCTTGATTTCTTGCATGAGTCAAAGGATGAAGTCCTACAATGGTAATAATAGGGTGGTGTGGATCATGGTTGTTCACATAAGCCAAAATACTCGGTCTTAGAATGACATAGGGTCATTGTGGATCCTAGTTTCTCACACAAGCCAAAAGCCAAGGTCCTGGAATGGAAATGATATTCCTTAGATGTGGTCCTAGAATATAAATGGTATGACATGGTGGAGCCTGATTTCTCACATAAGAAAAAGAATCTAAGTCTTCCTCATAAACCATATCATCTCAGTCAAGGTTTTAAGTTGGATTGTAAGTTGGTTCTTGAATTTGTTCCCCATATGGAGTACTGTAGGGAGAATAATAAAACTCCTTAGAAAATCTATCTCTGTAGGGGTTTCTAGTCAAATTTTATGCAACAATTCTATCATAAGTTGGATTATACATGAATCCACCATAAGTGTAACTAAAAATATTCACATAAATTCTAAAATCTTTGAAACAAAAGGCTTATAGTTCTACAAACTCTAAAAAACTATGTCCAAAGGAAAAATGGTTCAAACTTGGTCTAACTTGGTCAAAAGGGTTTATCTCCAAACAATGATCTAAACATGGAGCTATATTTCCAAAATGGTTTATCCTAAGACTTGGTATAAAATAGTCTAACATCAAATGTCTAATCTCAAATTTCATACACATAAAAGGTCAAGTGTCTGCATAAAAATCAACATGTCAAAGGTATAAGTCAAAGTGTTTTGAACAAGGTCTAAACTAGGAAAGGGAAAAGAGTCACTAGGTATTTTGTCCAAATATGGAGTTAAAAGCTAGGCTCAAAGATGTTGTCTTAAGACTTTTGACCAAATGATGTCAAAATCTAGGCTTGAAATAAAAGATTGATGTGATTTTATTTAATCTAACAAGTTTGGAAACAACTTTGACATAGACTCGACACACCGAATCAAATAAAACCATGATCAATTGGCATTAGGCAAAATGATTTTGGAGAAAGGCTATGCTATATAAAATAAAGGCACAAAAAATGATGAGGATAGGATTTATGAATAATCAAATAATCAATAGTCTTCAAATTTGGGTAATCAATTAACTGATGTTATGCAACCCAAAAGAGAAAGATATATGTATCATCACCACAAATTCAGGCCTAAATAGAAATAAATCAATGTTTGAATCCAAATTTGATACTGTTAATTATAAACTCAATATTAAAGACTACAATTTTATTGACCAAAAAAACTAGACAAGATTGGATAGCATGATGGTGCATAAATAAGGTCCAAATGGCATATGTGACTAGTTTTGAATAACGGTTTGAAAACAATGATTTTTGATATAGGGTCAAACAAATCTTGAAATAAAATGAGTAGCCTAATAGTGGAAGCATGTTATAATGATGTGACTAATGTTATGTTTCAAAGAATCAAAGGAAAAATGGTTTGACATGTTTTGGGCAACATACCGCTACCCTCCTCAACTCAAATGAGACACACACATATAAGATTAACAAAAAATTCAAGGCACAAGTGCAGTGTAAAATGAATAACATAATGCATCTTTAAACAAAATAATGACTTATGAAAAAATTGGTTTGATGTGGTTTATAAACAAACACATTAGTTTTAGTCTCAAAACACCAAGTAAGAAAATGACAAAATACAAGTAAATCATCCAAATTCCTATGAAGGGTGTGGAAAAATGGGGTTGACTAAAACTAATTGGTTTTTGATCATTCTATATGGATCAAATGCACAAGAATTTTACATCAAAATACAAGAGAAGAAACACATTAATTGGGTCTGCATCATATAACTTGCTGTAAAAAAGTCTTTCCCTTTTTACAACCACTACATCCATCAGTTGCTCAGTATAGTGCGATGTCTAATATGATCATACATCCCATGGGCTTAACCTTGTGATAATAGATAGTTTAACCAATCAAACCATCATCCTAGTAGGTAATCCTAATTTATATATCTCACCATGGAGAGGGGTTGAAGATGATGCCAAGAGATGAATCCCCAGGTTAAAGCTTTCCTAAAGAACTTTTGGGAAGTAATGAAGTCTCCCTCACAAGCCAAGATGCATGAAAGTAAAAAACCAAGTAAAAGAGCATTAAAGGTTGTTTCTAAATCACCCAAGCCATGCAGGTCTTGGGGAGAGCCTTGATAACTTCTCTTTTATGCCTTTATACTAAGGCATTTTGTAATGAAGTTGGTGTTTTTGATCCCTAAAGTTATCAAAAGGGGATGGATGAGAGAGAATACACACACAATTCTCTATTTACTCAAACAAATCTAATCTAGGAAAATAGTGATGACAACTTTACAAAAACTTTAAGTGTGTTCAATTTTAAAGCACTAAATGAAATGTGTGGTGATGTTCTTCAGCTCCTTAGCTTTAAGATGTAAAAACTTGTAAGATTGCACCAAATTCACTATATGAATCAATAAACACCTAAGCTTGTTCTAAACCCAAAGTTTGAAGAGTTCAAGACTTAGCATGCTAGATTTGTTTTAGGTACCAAATACCAAATGTGTGAAAACTAGCATGTTCATTTTAGACCAAATTTGAAGTGTGCATGATTTTAACCAAGTTCTTTTGAAAACTCCAAATTGAAGTGTATGATTAGTCAAAAACACCCAAATTAACTTCCAAACCAACCTTTCAACTTGTAAAAAAAGATTAGGATTGTTTGCTTTGAAGCACTTATAAGATTGAGGCAAACAAATTTATAGAATGAGCTCCCAAGTTTCGCATAGTCAATATCGTTATTCCACAATATGATCACATTACTAAGGTTGAAAATCTTTCTATTCTAGACAAAAATGTTATTCTAGACAAAAAACATTATTTAGGGTGATGATTTTACTACACAAGGCTATAAAAATGCTATTTTGGACAAAAACACTATTCAAGGTGATGATTTCACTATGTACGGCTACAAAAATTCTTTTCTAGAAAAAAACATTGTTAAGGGTGATAATTTCACTACATAGGGATACAAAAATGATGTTCTACATAAAAACATTGTTCAGGGTGATGATTTCACTATGCAGGGCTACAAAAACACTGTTTGGGTCGATTCAGATCAGGATGAAAAAATTGTTATTCCAAAAAATAAAATCATCATTTCAGGTAATAAAATAACTATGTTATGAAATCATTGTTTTGGGTAATGATTTCACTGCTTGGGTCAATGATTTCACTACTCAGGGCTACAGAATTGCTATTCGAACAAAATCATGATTTGAGATAACAAAATTGATATTTAGAGCTACAAAAGTATGACCATGTTAGTAGCAAAATTTTAATAAAGAAAAAAACTATGACTCTCAAAAAGGACATCATGAATTTTAAAAAAAATAGATTTTTGGCTTAAATTTTTACCTTCTTTGCTTCTAGACTCCAAGATCCTATATGATGATGGTTAGTAGTTTGCTTGTATGTGTTATTTAACCAAATTCATGGTGTTTGGTCCCATTGGGTGTGACATTATTTAGACTACAAATTTGACTCAAGAGAGGATGGTTAGTATCGTGTTAGTTCAAAAATGAAAAACAAAATGAAAGAAACAAACTAACTAGCGTAATATCTCTAGGCTTAGTCGCTAGGGGGAGCTTAGTGAGGAAAAAACATTTGAAAACACAACTAGAAATGGAAAGAAATGAGAAATATGAACACAAAAAATCAATATCTTATCAAATCCTTGATTTCTCCAAAAAGCTCCTTCTTTGGCTTGCTCAGCTTGTGCTTCAAGATATCTTCATCAATAGAGTGTGGCTACCTTCATTTCCTCTTGGCACCTTTGACTTGTGATAACTTTGGATCAATATTTGGGCATAATAACACTACATCAAGATGTGAACTAAAGCTATTTGGGAATGGTAACTATTTTCACTTGGATTTACACCCTTTGAAGAGATGTCTCATCTCTCCTCATCAAAGTGGCATAATTGAAACACCTCTAGGCTATGGATGAGCCTAAAGTGAGGTGAATCTCTAGATAGGGCTAGCTTCCTTGATGTACCACTTGTAGAACACTACTATACCTATGATTGTGAGGGAAAAGAGAGATAAAACTAAAATTAATATATCCTAAGGGAAGTGATACACTAAATTATTTGATGACTATGAACCATCTATATGTTACACATGAGAACAAAGGACTAACCAAACATATACTTTTCCAATTTGAATATTCTCACATTAATGTTTCATTATGATGTTATGGATGAATGTTTAGGCTAGGAGGACTAGAAAAGACGTTTAGAATGACACTATCAAATATGATAACTCAATCAACTTTGACATTTCATAGAACACTTCACATGACCTATAAGAAGAAGCTACAAATAGGTGAGAGAATGAGACAACATGCTAAGAAAACCATAGTTCTCACTAAGCAAGATCCACCATCAAAGTAAAAACACTATGAAAAATTATGAAATAGGTAAAAATTAGTATTCTTATTGATCAAATGGTATGTAAAGGAGTAGGGCTTTTCCATACTCAAGTGGAGCATGGTTTACAAAAGCCAAAATGGCTAGTTCTTATAGAACTTGAGAGAGAGAGGAGAAAAAATAAGTCCAAAGGTCATAAGGATACTTTTCAAGTTGAGAAAAGGAGTTACATATTCTTGAAAAGAAGATGTGAAATGGAATATGAAAGGTCAGGAAGTACAAGTGTCACCCCAAGTCATGAAACTCTTAATATATGGCATAAAAGTTCTCATTCTAGCTCAATAAAATTGACTTCATGATTTATCCTAGTTTGAACATCCCAAAACTAACTAGGATAGGTCTTATGATTGAAATGAATGGGAATGGTTTAATACATGCCTCTCCATGTATTAGTTTCAATCTTGGTCATCTGAAATCTTCCCAAAATGAGCTATCACTATTTGCAATCAAAATAACTCTTCTTTTATACACCCTTCACACTTGGACTGAAAATTGGATTTTTTCCCCCATAAAAATACATATAATTGAGTGAATAACACTTTTAAATACCCTCCATTGCCTTAGACTACTCAGGCACACCTTAAAAATCTATCCACTTGAAGTTTTCACACTTCTCACCATCATGCTCACTATGCCATTTTAGACTGGCTGAGATGAGATCTCTAGTAGGGACACTTAGGAGTTTTTGTGATGAATTAAATGAAAATGGGGGGTTATTAAAATTCCTAATCCTTCTCCTAAATTTGGTTTCATCTCTTGAAAGTCTCTAGAACCTACACAATACACAAAATAGTCAAAAGAACCCATTTTATACCCTGTCCATAAAGATAGGTTAGAAAAAAATTTGATGGGGGGTGGGAGACCCTAAAGATTCCTATAAAAACTCAAACCTCTTTATTTGTCATTATGGTCCGTTTGGAGGCATCTCTAACCTTGTTTTCTCAATTGGGTCACTATCTAGGGTTTGCAAGGGTTTTGAGTGCTTTAGGCTTTGTTCATAAACCCATGACATTGGAAATTCAAAAACATTCCAAAAAAGAAAATTTTAAGACCCTTTTCAACACATAAAAACTTCTTATATTCCCATGCACAATCTCAAGGGAGATGTGAGCACTTCAACTTGGTCTATTGAGCTTGTTCTTCCATTTCTTACATGTTTAAATTGTCCTTGAGCCAAAAGTGAATTTCTCAAGACTTTATCTACATTTCACAAGATTATAAATGTCAAAATTAATCCTATAAAAATGTTCCAACTTTTTATAAATCTTATCTCATGATAGAAGTAAAAGTGGTTCTCCATTTGGCTTTAGGCCTCAAGCAGACTTGTCTGCATACTTGAGGTTTTTGAATACCCTGGTCAGTTATCTCCTTTTTTGATATGTTTTTCATATTTTATTAGCTTTTTCTTAACCTTATAAACCTATTCTCAAGGTAAAAACAACTTATATCCCACCCTTCTATCTCCTTTTATTAGGACTTTAGGGTTTATGCATGAGGGAAGTACCCTTTATTTGAGACAAAACATAGGGCACTTATCTTGTTCTCTCAAACAATTTGAATGTTTTATGGGATTAATCAGGTTAAAAATACTATATGAACCAAAATTAAACCTTTTTCCTTATTATTTGAACTTTCAATTCATTCAAAATCCAAGATAGACTATATGTAGGCAAATTGTGCAGAATGTTTCATGCTATGGGCTATGAACTATACTATTAAAGTCCCTTTAGTACCTTGTTTGCAAGGCATAGAGATAATTCAATATGTATATCATCATAATGGAGAATATTTATGTCTATTATTCATTCTAACCCTCTACATACCCCTCCCATCCTTGAATTCTCAAGATTGTATATACAAATTATTGACTATGTTTTTTGCTTTGGAGGGGGGTCATCTGTAGATGTCTATACATGGATTATACTTGGAAACCTTGAACGAGTATCTCTGAACCCTTCCAAGATCATTTATCAATGTTTTAAAACTCTTATGACCTATGTTTTCACCTTGAAACCTATCCATACTTGGTTATGATTGACGAATAAGTAGACCCTGTCTATACGTTTCCCCTGCCTGTAGGTGTAAATCACAATTTTAGGGTTGATTACATTGATATAAAGTATTATTAAAACCTTAAATTATATCACATGGTTATTTTAGTCACCCATGTCATATATTTATATTCCAAAGACTTAGAATAGTCTTCAACTAAGTCACTGTCAGCATACAGTCACCTATAGCTGACTATGTACGGAAGAGCAGGGGGTTTTAGGAATAAGGCCTCAAATTGTAACCTTTAAAAGATATCTTATGATCCATTTTATGTATTTTTTATTCATCCTTTATAGATAAAAATTAGAATTCTTATGATCAATCTCATACTATAGATGATGTGAAGGCAATCAGTCAACTATAGGTCAACTTCTTAGGAGAGAGAAACCTATAGGTGTAGATTGGACCTTGAAACACCATCAATCAAATCCCCTTGATGATATTCATGTTAATTATAACTTTAATTTTACTCAATAAGGTCATTTACACATGATAATATTCCTTAAACTACCCAATTGTACAATGAGGTTACTCAAGGACTCAAAATCTTGTAGATGTCATTGACTGAATTTAGTGCATAAATGGGCAATTTGGGGTCTACAAAAAACTAACTTTCATTGATCATCTAAATTTTAAACTTTGTAGGTTCATTTTCTTATATGGAGTCTTAAAATTCCAATCATCAATATTCATAAAGGGCATTGGAAATATTGTAACAAGATATCAACAAAACATTAAGGAACTTTGTTTTGCACTTTTAGGGATTATGTCTTAGAATTCAATTTCTTCCTACTAAAAGGTGATCTTCAACTTTGCCTAGCCATCTTGCACTTAAAATATACATGTCAGGATCCCTTCAACATGTTAGGTATTTAATATGATCTTTACGACTTGTCTAATAGTCTCTATACAAGTACCTCTATTCTTTGTCAATCCACCTGTAGGTGGACAATATCATGCCTACAAGTAGTGAGTGGTAATGCAGGAAATATGCAAGATATACATGCTTGTGGTTAAATTTAAGCCCTCTCAAATTTTCCTAATGTACTAATATAATTAATAAATATTTTAAATAACCAACAAGACTCTTGTTCTAGCATGATGTCATCCTCCAAGACTATTGTAGGTGCACATTGGGTTGCATATAGGAAGTGAGAAGAATTGGGGCAATGTGTATAGTGAATGGCTTCATGAAAAAACCTGAGATCCTTAAAAATTATTCAAATGAATGTTTATCACTATCAAGTTATTGAAACAAGTCCAAAAACCTTCATGCCAATGTGATATCCTTCCAAGAGATGCTTATAGATGTACATCCATGGCTACCAAACTATATATGTTGTATATGACTGAAATTCCATGGAGATTGATTTAAGAATGAAATTGAGAAGGTAAAGGGAATCAAGATCATATTGAAAAAATGGAAAAGACCTATCAAAACCCTTTGAAGTCATTTTCAAATCATGAAGATATGGAAATGGTGAAAATAGGCCTATCATCCAAAATAAGACCAGTCTGCAAACTTGAGATGGTTCTCCCATCAAAACACCTTGGAACATAATACCAGGCATGAAAAAAATTAGAGTTGAGAGTCAATATCATCTAAAATAAATTCTAGTAGCTGGATTGTATGGACTTGCTCAAACCAAGGCAAAACCTATAGGGTACACATATTAGTAAGCAAATTAGAGAGTCTAACTTCTTAGGAATAGCTCATATATCTTAAACCACCATTATTCTGTAACCAAACAAAAAAAAAAGCTAACTGAGTGTAGAAAATACCTTCAAGAACAATTTTTTTGAAACCTCTTTTGTTTATCATACTAAGTACAAACTTGCTGATTGATTTTGTGTGTCTAGAAGGGTGAAAAAAGAGTAGAATAGTTATAACTCAAAATTGTTACTTCTATATAATTTTAATGTGGAATTGAGCTTGAAGAATATGAAGAGACATTCCATGGCCTTCTCCCATATGTCACCTTCATCCATGGGTCGTACAAGTGCTAAACTCTTCTTTTCCCTAAGAGAATAGCTCTTTCTTTTGAAAAACCTATCACTTTAGTTATGAACAGTTGATTAAGGCATAATAGGACACATGACATGTGACATCACCCTTTTTAAACCTTCACACTTCCTAAAGAGGTTGTATAAGTCATTAAATGCCCCTTTTTGACTTCAAAATGGCTCTAAAAGGACATAAGGACTAAAATGACTAATTACCAAGGCTAATATAATATGAAATCACACTAAATGACCTATAATACACCTTAACACATATATATTAGACCCCTAAAACACTTATAAATCAAAATTTTACCTATAGGGGTTCCAATTTAACCTATAATGTTAAATTTGGTCAACAGTAACTTTAGCTTAAAAGAGCTTAAAAATTAATAGGCAATGCCTCCATTTTATAGATTTTGCAAAATGATCAGAATGAACTTAAACTGTCCATCTCAAGATGAAGATGTGTGGCTAAGAATTTATGCAATTTTGGAGGCCTAATTCAATAAATGCTTTCATCAATATTTGGGATAGAGAAGCATTAAAGAGGCATGAAAGGTTTTAATGAGGCATGGGAGGGCTTGATCCTAATATTTTATGTATTTATGGCCTAGGGATGTCCTCCCAAGAAATGTTGTGATTTGATGATGTAGTTATTCAATATCAATTTTCAAAAAGAAAATTTCAACAAGTTCCATGGAATTCTTAATTAGGTTCTTGATTCAAATTATTTAGCCTTAAACATGATTTATCAATTTTGGTGTTAATCTTGATAATTGATGCACAAATTAATCAAATTGGTAAAAATGTCATATTATTGACTCAAAATTTGACTAGATTGGAAATAGGATGTGATGTTAGATGCGTTAGATCCATTATCCTATTTATGATGTTGTCAACATAAAATAACAAAGACACATGTCTTGTACAAGAAATTTGATAGGAAAGAGCAATCTAGAGCACCCAAGTGTGAAAATGTCATTTTGACTCAAAATGATTAGATCATAGTTAGTTGTCTCATAAATTACATTACCTCATTTAATGATACTTTGGCCAAAATTGGCATTTGTATATAACAATTTCAACTCATTTAATGTGCTTTAGTGTTTCAGGCCAAATTGTGATGTTTTAATGGAAATTGGTCAAAAGCTTGGATGGAGGTTATTGGTGGCCACTTTTAGGTGTCTATAGATATCACTCTTTTAATATTATTATTTTTTTCAATTAAAAAAATTGTAAATTTTACAAATTAAAATATATTTTTATTAAAACTTATATAATTTATATAATGGATGTAATAATTTATATATATTTGGGAATTTTGATTAGTTTGACAAATTAAATTGAAAATAATAATTTGTATAATTGATTATTGTTTATAAATAAGTAAAATTGGTGATGATCTTGTTCTCAATTTATATTTTATTTTTACAAAAAAAATTAAAAAAATTATTTATTGTGAAAGAGAACATATTTATACAAATAATCATTTATTAATTTATGAAATGTAGAAACATAAAATATTTAACATATTTATACTTCATATAATTATAAATATATAAACAAGGGCGTAGATCACCAAGTCCCTATGGGAGGGACAACTCAGCTTTGTTTTTTAGTTGATTAGGTAAAATCCATGTTGAAGGCAAAGATCATATGTCTAAATGCGTATAATGTTTTTATGAGTAATAAATGTAATATTTCATATTAAAAAATGCTCTATGCATAGTACTGTAAATTCCAATGATGTTTCAACGTTTAAGAAACACCAAATTTCAAAAACAAAAAAAAAAATGTCACAACAATAATGTCATTAAAATTGTTAAGATAGAAAAAAGAGAGCAATGTTTGTTTATGTTGGTTAAGGTGTTTGGCAGTGTATTGTAAGTTGTGGCTTACCTTGGGGATATCACATGGCTTTAAAAAAATGCAACCATATCAAGATATAATCTTGAAATTCAAACCATAAAAAATACATACATGAACTTGTCTAAGGAGAAGTGGGTTCTAGATCACCACAAAGGGAAATCACATGGTTGCTCACAATCACAAATTATGCCAAGCACTAAAAAGAAATAGATGATAATAATCATTAAGAGTCCTCTGCACAAAACTCTCATAGTAATTAGATTAGGCTGTTATTGACTCTTGTAGCAAGCCAGAAAGGGGAGGCAACAACCTCCTACTTAGAAAACCCACATTATTTAGGGTAGCATTCCCATACAATTACAACCAAGTCTCTCAAGATAATATACTAAAATACATACACCAACATGCCCAAATGTTTCTAGTATATGGTGATGTACTGGAGATGCATTTTGTGGATGGCTAGAGGGACCTCTGAAATTTAGGGGATGGTGCACATTTATCCACTAGATTGGATCGTTGCAACATGCATCTTTCAATAATAAATATAGATAGTAGACACATTTGTTATGGAAGAATAGGAAGACAGGGCATGCATAAAACCAATATATATGATGCATATTGATAAGTTTGAATGCGATAAATGATAACTTTTATCCAAGTCTGATAAAGCCTTTTACTTTCCAAGTAAATTTTTGAGGAGAATGGAAGCAATATCAAGCAGCAAAGTAGATTGGAAGGGGTTTCTATATTTACCTTTTGAGATAAACTATTTCTTCTTAGTGAATATATGAATAACATTGATATTAAAAATGCCAATCCAAAATTCCACAGTTGAAGATGTTAATGAAATTATACTCCAAAATTCACTAATAGTATTAAAGGATTAAATCCAAAATAATAGAAATAATATATAAAAAAATTTAGGACCCAAAATGAGACAAAAATGCCACATACTTTTTTTGGGTTCATAGTTACTTCAAGATTTCCCTATATATTACACTTAAACATGCCACTAGCATTATGCGATAAATGATAACTTTTTTCCAAGTCTGATAAATCCTTTTCCTTTCCAAGTAATGTTTTGAGGAGGATGGAAGCAATATCAAGCAAAAATGTATATTGGAAAGGGTTTCTGTATTTACCTTTTGAGATAAACTATTTCTTCTTAGTGAATATATGAATAACATTGATATTAAAAATGTGAAGCCGAAACTCCACAGTTGAAGTTGTTAATGAAATTATACTCCAAAATTCACTAATAGTATTGAAGTATTAAATCCAAAACAATAGAAGTAATTTATAACAAAATTTAGGACCCAAAATGAGACAAAAACACCACATACTTTACTTGGGTTCATAGTTACTTCAAGATTTCCCTATATATTACACTTAAACATTCCACTAGCATTATGCGATAAATGATAACTTTTTTCCAATTCTAATAAAGCCTTTTACTTTCCAAGTAAATTTTTGAGGAGGATGGAAGTAATATCAAGCAACAAAGTAGATTAGAAAGGGTTTTTGTATTTACCTTTTGAGATAAACTATTTCTTCTTAGTGAATATATGAATAACATTGATATTAAAAATACCAAGCCAAATCTCCACAGTTGAAGATGCTAATGAAATTATACTCGAAAATTCACTAATAT
Source organism: Torreya grandis (assembly GCA_037957365.1). Classification (NCBI taxonomy): domain Eukaryota; kingdom Viridiplantae; phylum Streptophyta; class Pinopsida; order Cupressales; family Taxaceae; genus Torreya; species Torreya grandis. The sequence goes on along the minus strand of JARHVA010000131.1, from coordinate 111,490 downwards.
ATTGAAGGATTAAATCCAAAATAATATAATTAATGTATAACAAAATTTAGGACCCAAAATGAGACAAAAACACCACATAGTTTGCTTGGGTTTATAGTTACTTCAATATTTCCCTATATATTACACTTAAACATGCCACTAGCATTATATTAAATTACCTTTGATTACGCTACATCCAAGATTATTACAAGAATTACAGTCAAGCTTGAATACAAAGCTCACATAGAGATAGAAAAAGGGCCAAAGACCAAACACTTGTAAACACCATTCTAAATGTTAAAGATACTGAAAAGTTTTGATCAATTTTCATATATAATTTCATGTAAGGAATAGATAGTAAATGAGCACAATAATACCTATTAAAAATCATTCATTAAGAATTTCTAATTTTTTTTACATTGTTTTTTCATAATATGTTTGCAAAGGCTTTAGGTTAATAAATTTTCACATCGTAATGATTAGTCTCAACATCCCATTAGCATTATTTTTAAATTTTATTAAACCACATTTGAATTAAGTTAATCATTCATACCAAGCTCGTGTGCATGTAGAATTTGACCAATACAATTTTTCTTCTTGCATTTTTATTTGGAACTATTTTTTATTGCATTGGACTTACTATTAGTATTACTTGCTTCTATATTCTGATAAACTACAATACAATGCATTGGTGCTAATAATTATTAGAATTATACTTTATTAATAGAACACATTATTCTATTTTATTTTTTCCAGCTTCCATAAAAATTGGTGTAAAAAAACATAATAATTGATATTTGTAATCATATATGATATATGCAATATTAACTTTATAGAGACACTGTGTAGTCTCTCAGTATGAAAAGACACAATATTTGCATTCAATTGATTTTGACACTCATATTTCTCCAACTAATATCAAGCCTACTACCATGGCCCAATTTACAAAATAATTTTATATCTCAAGCCTAGAAATTAACCAATTCTAGGCAATCAAAACTGTGAGCAGAAATTCGTTTGCATGTTCAAAGAGCTTTTGAGATTGTTTTCTATCTATTTATCTGGGAACTAATTGGTAGAACTAAACCAATTATAGAAGGAATACCCTTTCCATTGCCTTAAAACTAAACCAATTGTAGAAGGAATGCCCTTGCCCTTGCCTTACAAATGGAGACTTAGAACTTAACCTTTTTAAGCACATAGACTGTTTTGGTCTCGTAAATGCAAATAACAAACTTAAATAAATTTTACACACTCATGTATTTCCCAACACACCCCCGATTTTTTTTAAAAGGACAATATTTTAGTCTTGTATATGTGAATAACAAACTTTCAAATAACAAACTTAAACCAATTTTTTTTTGAGCACTTACACTATTTTACTCTTGTAGATAAGAATAACAAACTTAACAAAGAAGTTTTACACTCCCATGTGTATTTCTATGCCCATAATTTTTTTGGACTATTTAAAACATTTAATCGAGTTCAACTCAAATGAAATAGACACTATTTTTAGTCTTGTAGATGCCAATAACAAACTTATGAATAATAGAGTTAAACAAAGATTTTTTTTTAGCAAACACTATTATAGTCTTGAGGATGAGAATAACAAACTTAACAAATAAATTTTACACTCCCATGTGTATTTTCCAAGCATATAAATTTTTTGGGCTATTTGAAACATTTCACTAGGTTCAATTTAAAATAATTCTGGGCTATTTAAAACATTTGACTGAGTTCAATTCAAAAAAATTCTGGACTATTTGAAATATTTGACTGAGTTCAATTCAAATATATGCTTTTCATACATCAACTCTGGACACTATTTTAGTTTGGTCGATGGCTATTTGAAACATTTGACTAAGTTCAACTCAAATATATGCAATATATGCATTTTCAACTCAAGCATAGGCTTGTTTGCCTTGTTTGCGCTTGGGGCCTTTGGTCTTCTTTCTCGAAGGCTATACAAAAGTGATATAGTGTTTTATTCCTCTTTCTTTAAGGCTATAGAGAAGCAATACAGTGTGTGTTTTTTATGCTTAGGGCCTTTTTTCCTTTTTATCTAAGGATCTAGAGAAGCGATACAATATTTTATTCCTCTTTCTTTAAGGTTATAGAGAAGCGATATAATGTTTTATTGTTTGGTGAAATATTTTTATTTTTCATTTTATTAAAATTCATATGACTTCCCAAGTGTTTCTTGGGATTGAACTCTTGGCAGGAAATCATTCCTCCATTACTTGTTAGTGATACCAATTCCTCCATTACTTGTTAATGATACCAATTTCAAATAATATTGAAATGATAATCCTAATTTTATGTGTAGAATGAAGTCTTATGATCATTTTTACGTCAATATTAACACTTAAAAGTGATACACCTATTAACTGTGTGTGTAACATGGATAACATGTTACACATTAAATACCTCATACATGCCATCGCATTCCCTATTGCTCACCCATTCAAAACTGTAATGGCCCCAATCTATTCTTTGGATCTAATAAAATGTTTAATATCCTTGTTTGTTTGATAACCTCCAAAATTGAATCTAATCATACAGTTTAACAAAAAAATTGATTGTATTTTACAGCCAAAAAATTGCAAATATGGCCATATGGCCATCAAATTTAGCGTTGAAATGGCAGGCTCAAAGTACCTAGATAAAGTGCACCCAAGATATATGGTTTGACAAAAATAATGGCCAAAAATATCAAGTATGGCCATATGGCAATCAAATTCAATGGTTGGAATGCAGGTCTCAGAGTAGCTATATAAATCACACAAGATATTCTGTTTAAGAAAAGGAATGAATTTATTTTACTACTAAAAAATGCAAATATGGTCATATGGCAATCAAATTTAGCCGTCAGAATGCAGGGCTTAGGGTACCTAGATAAAGCACACCCAAGATGCCTACATGGATTATAAATTACATTATTTTATTTTATATTTACAATAAATAAAATATTTAAGGTGAGGTTGGTAATTCATGTTATATCGGAAAGAGAAGTAAGAGGGAAGTTAACACAGATGCCAGAGGTAGCCAACCCAAATACATAGCATGTTTCCTTACAAGCCCCCATATAAATTTTAAAGACAAGTAAAACAACATAGATTGTGAAGATAAAAGTAAAACAACCCATAGGAGCACCAGATGAGAAATCCCCCTGCCCCCTGCCCTAATCAAGAAAAAGTATGTATAAATGCAAAAAATAAATAAAAAGAGAAGATGAGTATCATCAATCATTACTCACCTGAATTTTTTTAGTATTGGGCTAGTGGTGTAGATCCAAATTGAAGCACAGCCTGAGAATCTTCCTCTAATTATGCTAAATGAGGTTGACAAATAGTCTATAATTCGTTACCATTATTTTGATTACATTATTAATAAATGAACTGTTAATAACAAAGCATAGATGCAAAGCATAGTTGCCCTAAAACACAATCTATAAAATTGAAACATCAAGATCAAAGATCATTGAGGAGTAAGCCTGATGGAACCCTTGCCAGATGGGATAGCCATGGTCTCAAAACCCTTGGGAAACTTCTCCATGGACACTTCATTAGACAAGGAGGGAAGCACCATACATCTCTCCCCCACCTTTCAATCTATAGGCGTAGCCATGGTATAATTCATATTTAGCAAGAGTGAATCCCAAATGCTTAAAATCTCCACAAATTTATGCCCAGTCATTACAGGATACATAATTGACAACCTCAATGTCTTATTAGGGGCAATAACAAAAATAGCCCTTGTAGTCAAGTGTATACTCGGGTAGTCCTTTTTAGCATGTCCAATATGCCATATTTAATGGCAACATCTCAGCTAGTGAGCCTTTTTCAAAACACATCACTGTTCAAGGATTGCAGGGCCACCGTTTTTGCAACCCCCTGCACAAGATGGAAGACCTATTCCAGAAGTAGCATTCCAACACTAGCATTTGGAATGCACTAGCAACAAATGGCAAACGGGTGGCGTCAAAGGCACCGATTGAGAAATTGCCAGTTAGAAATAAATGGGCTTTGTCTTGAATCACATGAGGCCCTCCATAACATATAAAAATCACTACCAATCAACACACAACAAAATTGATATTATATTGCAATCCTTAAAAAATTGCATCTTAACTTTACAAAAGCTTAGAACAGTAGGTAACAATGGATGAACATAGAAAATGGAATTCCCTGATAGGTTTAAAAAAAAAAAAAAGAAGTTAAAGAAAAACCATACCAGTAGTCTCCCTCTAGAACTAATAACATAGAAAAAACCTGATTATTATTATTATAAATATATAAATATGATAATTAACATTAAAAAAACCCTGGTTATGGAGAGGATGGAGTTTCTAATTTTCATGTGTAAGTACTCCACAATGGAGTTTGTAATTTTTAATATAGGTGCTCTATGAAAAGATTATAATTTTTTAAAAATAAATAAAAAATAATCATCATAAAAAATAAAACAATTTGATTTTTAAGAGAAGAATTTACATTTACAATTTGTAACACCATTTTAATAAATTAAATAAATTTTATATTAATTTTTTTTAAATATTTTTTTTTTCAAAAATAATTGATTTTTTATATTAATCATAAATATATTACCCACTGATCAATGGACAATAGAATCATAAATATCCTAGCCTCAAATGATGTTATTTTCTATGGTACAAGGAATGACATGGTCAACGAAAGTTTAAAATTTATTCTGAAAAAACTATTTTAATGTTTAGTTTGCATTTTTCCACATTGTGGAGCCATTTCCAGACAATAAAGTAGTTTAAACATGTTTTTGAAACACTAAAGTAGTGTTTAATTTTTATTTTTATTTAAAAATTTATCAAAATAAAAGTTTAATATTATATAAATTAATAGTATATATTATTCTATGTTTAATGTTGTATTTATATAATATCATATAATTATATGTATATAATATTTTATATTTATATTTTTATTACATTATTATATATTATAATTATATATCTATAATTATTATTTAATAATAATATTATTTTGTAAAGAAAGTTTTAAAACTTCGAACTACATTCTCTTTCATGTAATTTTGTTGGGAGAATTTGGTCTTAGTTTATTAAGATAATATATAGATTTTGGATAGTAATAAGTTGTATTAAAGAAGTTTTAATGTATTGGACAGAAAGAGGATTGTATTAAAGAACAAAATATCATATGGATATTATGCAATGAAAGAAAAATAGAGTATTTAAGAATTTGTTTTTTTTTAAGAATTAGAAAAAAAAAAAAAATTGATGTGTTTTTTCAAGAGGTATCTAAAATTAAAGTTTCACTTGAAAAAAATAAAATTATTGGAAAGTAATATTATATTATCTTAGAATGGAATTTATTGAATGAAAACTTCAACCTCCATTAAATTAATAAAATACTAGTGGATTTTTGAAAGATGCGAATGACAATTATGTCAAGCTAAATTTTGATGGGGCATCTAAAGGTAACTTCGGTCTTTTTGGAGGTAGAGGCATCTTTAGAGATAATCTAGGACAAACATTATAAAGCACTAATTTTTCTTAAAGGTTTAATAATTATTAATGATTTAAATTTTAGGAAATTAATGATGAAAGGTGATATTATCTTGATTATCAATATTGTTAATTTGAGAAGATTTGATTCTATCATTCAAGGTATCACCCATGTCATCCCTTTTTTTGAGGAGATTTAATGACTAAATCTCCAATGGATTCATTGGCAAACATTATAAATCTTCACCTTACTCCTAATGAAGATTGACACTGTGAAGGCCCCTTCAGACCTAGGAAGTATGCGATAATTAATTAGAAAAGACTTGACTCACTTACAAATTCCATTTGATTTGTTGTCATCGATGGGTTTGGTGATCTAGTTTACAAAGAGTTTGTTTTAGTCTTCACAATATTCTATTAGTGCTTAAAGGACATTTTGGAAGTTGGTGACCAAGGCTTATAGTGGTGGTATTTCCCTACACTCCTTAAGTTTTTCAATGGTGATGCTTATTCTTACACTCCTTGACTTCTCTGGGATGTATTACCTAGTATTGGCTTGTGGTTTTCTTTGTGAATCTTCTAGGCTTATGTTATTTAGTCTTCTCTCTTATAACTAGTGAGTTGGCTTTATGGCTACTTGTCTTTTTGGAGTTCTATCCATCTCCATTTCCATTATTGTTTTCTATCAAAAAAAAAAAATAATAAATATCTTATAATATGTGTGTTTGTTGGGGGGGGCAGGTTAAAAAGAGCCCTCGCTCTACATATATAAATATATAAACAAGAGGATGGATTAGGAGAATACACTAAACCCTTCTAGTGAAGAGCTTACCCCAAACAAAGGGTAGCCCACAAAAGACCAGGGAACAAACTTTGTAGAGATCAACATACAAAAAAAAATCTAACTGAGATTACATGCCCAATAAAATACCTTACAACAAGAAAAATAATAGATAAAAATGTCAAACCTCCAAGGCTAGGGTGACATCTACCTCAATGACATATGCATCT
>JARHVA010000131.1:52500-100000 GCA_037957365.1 Torreya grandis | reverse complement strand
ATATTATCAATGTAAGATTAATCCAATTACAAGCTAATTGTATAATTTAAATATTATGTTGAAGATAGGTAAGTGCACGAAATTTAGGGGGGAGGGAAAGATGCAAGGAGGGGGGCCAAAAAGGGATCTTAAGTGGACATGTTTTTCCTAAAAAATAAAAAACCTCAACTTGTATGGATTATTTAAGACACCTATATTCAAAATTTGAAGATGTAATAGGAACATGGTTTTTAGAATTTTGAGTCTAGTTTCTAAACTACTATTTTTTTTTGAAATGGTTAATTATAAGTAGGTCAAAAATTAGAAATTTGAAGAGGTAGTATTGTTTTTTGGAAAAATCAGAGTAGATAACTTTCCATGTGGCCCATCAATTTTTAAGCATCGTTTAGTTTTTTTTAACCCTTTGGTGGAAAGTTAGATAAGATCATCTAGTTTGAAACCTATATTGTTTTAAAATTAATTAATTAATATTTATTTTTTTATTAATTTCACAAGTCAATATACCTTGAAATATGATCGATATTATATATCCAACCATGCAGACCCCTAACTACCTCAAAAGCTATCAAAAATTAGATTTTTTTGAATGTATATAGAATTAGGTCTAGTTTCCAACCATATAATGTTTTTTGGTTTGATTCAACGAATGAAAAGATACACAAACAAATATGAACATGTATAGTTGTAGCATATAGCTTTATGAAAAGACTTATTTAGAAATAAAAATAGACAACAACCTTAAATTAATAAAAATACAAAAAAAATTATTTATAAAGAGGAGAGTGTAGTCGATGTTGTAGTAATATTTTCAAGAAAAAGTTTGATAAAATTCATAATGTTTAGCATGGTTAAAGTTGAGTTATGTTGTTTTAAGTCAAAAAAACATGCATTCAATTGTGTGTTTGTAGATCATTGCCTCATGTTTAGGAATCCAAGCCATTCTTGAGTCTTCAGGTGTGAATTTCAAAAATCAAATATAAGAACCACATGCACAAAATTATTATGTATGTGTAACTACCACATACATAGAATATTTTCCTACTAGTTATTAAAATTTCATACACAATTTTAATCTTTAAAAGTGCATAAATGATATTATTATTATAAAAACATGTACGTTGAATAGTTTACTATTACATTGGCATGCAAAATATATAAATAAAATAAATATTTAAGTATAAGTTTACATTTACATAGGGACATATAATTTCTCATAGTACTTCAAGTTATATTTTATTTATATACTTTTAGGATGTTTGAGAGTGGTTTTAGATCTCTAGGAGATATAATTTATATTCTAGGTTTTAGAGGATACTATCATATTTTAGACTTAGTTAGATTCTAGGGTTCAAGGCTTCAGACTCAGACATATTTCAGGGTTTCAATATTTCAAGGAGGCATCATAAGAGGCATGAAGGCTCCATGTAGGGCTTTATGTATGATAGAAAAGTATGTGACTATCTCTCAAAAAGTGCTATAAGTCAATACCACCCCATTCCATTTGCATCTATTAGGGCATACACTCTGGGAGAAATGCATCGGTGAGCCCCTAATGCATAAAGGAACCATCTAATGCACAAAGGCATACACACCATGATTTCTAGTTATGGGGTACATTTGTAACAACAATCCCATAAAGAAAACACATGAATAACTTATTTCATTCCATAGATATTGGATATTTCAACTATATTTTGATAAATTTAACCATTAGTAAATTGGGGTAATTAGTGATGTGATTTGGGCTAGATTCAACCATGTGAACCTATTTATTAGTCTAAATTGTTTTAGTTGGGTCTAAAATTATTAGTTTAGGGTTTAATGAGTTTTTGATTTAGGGTTTAGGTTCTAGGTTTTAGGGCACATGGTTTAAGGTATATGGTTTAGAGTATGAGGTCCAATCATGAAAGAATTTGAGGCCAATTTGAGCTTGTTGATCCTACATGTGACTATAGAATGTAATTTTGGGCATAATTAGCCCCAATGTCATTATAATTTGAGTTAATTAATCAATTGGGGAAATAAGTGATATAATTTGGGACAAATTGAGCCATATGAAAATAATTATTACTCTAAAGGATGTTAATTAAGGCTAAATCAATTAATTTTGGGTTTAAGGTTTATGATTTAGAGATTATGAATTAGGGTTTGGGAATTAGGGTATAGTGTATAAGGTTTAGGTTTTAAGGTTTAAGGTCCAATCACGAAGGCAATTAAGGCCAATTTGAGCTTGCTAAACCTATTTTTGACTATAAAATGTGATTTTGGGGTCAATTAGCCCTAATGTAATCACATATTAAACCAATTAGTTAATTGGGGCAATCAATGATGCAATTTGGGCCAAATTGAGCCTCATAAACCTAACTTTTAACCTAAAGGATGTTAATTTGGGATAAAATGATTGGTTTAGGGTTTAAGGTTAAGGGCTTAGGATTTAATGTATAGGGTTTAGGGTTTATGGTATCGAGTTTAATTTCAAAGGTAATTAGTGATAATTTAAGCTTATTTAACCTATTTGTGACTATAAAATATGATTTTGGGCTCAATTAGCCTCCATGTCATCATAGATTGAGCCAATTAGTCAATTGAGATAATTAGTGATGTGATTTTGGCTAAATTGAGCCTTGTGAACCTAATTCATAGTCTAAATGATGTTAATTGGGGCTAAATTGATTGGTTTAGGGTTTAAAGAGTTTATAATTTAGGATTTAGGGTTTAGAGTTTAAGGTTTAAGGTATATTGTTTAGGGTTTAGGGTATAGGGTCTAATCATGAAGTGAGCTTGTTGAACTTATTTTTGACTATAAAATGTGATTTTAGGCACAATTAGTCTGAATGTCGTCATAGGGTGAGGCAATTAGTCAATTGGGGAAATAAGTGATGTGATTGGGCTAAATTGAGCCCCATGAAAATAATTATTCCCCTAAAATATGTTAATTAGGGCTAAATCAATTGATTTAGGGTTTAAGGTTTACAATTTAGGGTTTAGGTTTTAGTGCTTAGGGTATAGGGAATAAGGTTTAGGTTTTAGGGTATAGGGTCTAATCATGAAGGAAATTAGGTACAATTTGATCTTTTTGAACCTATTTATGACTATAAAATGTGATTTTGGGCTCATTTAGCCCCAATGCCATCACATATTGACCTAATTAGTCAATTGAGGTAATTAGTGATGTGATCTGAGCTAAATTGAGCTTATGAACCTAATTATTACTTTAAAATATGTTAATTTGGGCTAAATTAATTGGTTTAGGGTATAAGGTTTATGATTTAGGGTTTAAGGTTTAGGCCATACTATTTAAGGTATAGGGGTTAGGGTTTAGGGTCTAATTACAAAGGTAATTAGGGATATTTTAAGTTTATTTAGCCTATTTGTGACTACATAATGTGGTTTTGGGCTCAGTTAGCCCCAATGTCATCATAGATTGAGCTAGTTAGTTAATTGGGGAACTTAATGATGTAATTTGGGCTAAATTGAGCCCTGCACACTTAATTATTAGTTAAATGATCTTAATCAGGGATCAAATAATTAGTTTAGGGTTTAAAGAGTTTACAAGGGCTTAGGGTTTAAGGTATATGGTCCAATTTCAAAGCCAATTAGGGATAATTTTAGCTTGTTGAACCTACTTGTCATTATAAAATGTGATTTTGGGCACAATTACCCCTAATGTCATCATAGGTTGCGGCAATTAGTCAATTAAGGTAATAAGTGATGTGATTTGCACTGAATTGAACCTTATGAAAATAATTAGTACTCTAAAAGATGTTAATTAGGGATAAATTGATTGATTTAAGGTTTATTATTTAGGTTTTAGGGTTTAGGGTTAAATCACAAAGGCAATTGGGGATAATTTGAGCTCGTTGAACCTATTTATGACTAAAAAATGTGATTTTGGGCTCAATTAGCCCCAATGTTATCATAGATTGAGCCAATTAATCAATTGGGGGAATTAGTGATGTAATTTGGGCCAAATTGAGCCTTGTAAACCCAATTCTTACTCTAAAGGATGTTAATTTTGGTTAAATTGATTGGTTTAGGGTTTAGGTTTATGATTTAGGGTTTAAAGTTTAGGGCACAAGGTTTAATGTTTAGGGTTTAGGTTATAGGGTCAAATTATAATGGTAAGGAGTTTTTAACCAGATATTAATCGACAGGGGTGGTTGATTAATCAGGAATAACAAACAAAGTAAAAAAGCTTAAATTTATCAAAGAAGTGTGGTGTGTTTTCTCCATGGGATTTCTATTATAAATCTATCCCATAACTATAAATAATTCTATGTATGATTTTTTGCATTATATGGTTCTTAAATGCATCAAGGGCTCGCTGATGCCTTTCTCCCAGAGTGTATGCCTTAAGGGGTGCACAAGAAATGGGGTGAGATTAACTTGTGGCACTTTGTGAGAGATCTTCTCATACTATTTTATCACACCTACATCCCATCATGAAATGTTCATACCTCCTATGATCTCTCCTTGAAATATTGACACCCTAAAATCTTAGAAATTGACTAAGTCTAAAATATGACAAGATCCTCCAAAACCTAGAATTTTCATTATAGCTCCTAGAGGTCTGAAACCACTCTCAAACATCATGAAAGTATATAAATAAAATATAAATTAAAGTATAAGAAACTATATGTCCCTATCCAAATGTAAAATTATACTTAAATATTTATTTTATTTATATACTATACATGCCAATGTAATAGTAAACTATTCCATGTATGTGCTGTTATAAAAATAATACCACATACATGGTTCCAAACACTAAAATTATGTATGTGGTTTTAAATACTAAAACCACGTATGATGTTCTGGCTTGGTAATTATTGAGCCTATGTGCCAAGACCACGTACACACTTTTTTTAAACCACAAATACAGAAACATTAAAATTAATTTAAATGCCAATTGTGTCCAATTTTTGTCCCCCAACTCCATGCACTTACCCAAACTACTAAAAGTAATTTTGAATTAGATATTAATTCTAGGCATCTCTTCTTTTTGAATGCAAACACAAATATGCCCTTGGCCTTGAAAATTATTTGTCTTCGATATCACCTCTTTAGCTAAAAAATGTCCCTTCATTTATGCTCACACTTTGGTGCTCCCATAGATCATGCCCTTGCTGCAATTTATTCACCTTTAATTACTAATTTATTACTTTATGTTTTTCCATCCTTGTGAATTAATCATTACTCATAATTTGGCATTTATTTTTCTCTACTAGATTTCATGTTTATATTTGTACCCATGTTTATTTTTTATTTTATCTTGGAACATTAATTAATTTGTATTTCCCCTTACCAACTCCTCATCTCTTCATTATCTCCTATGGCATAAAGGCCCATCTGACACTAGATATTGGGGAATCTAACACTCACCAACTTTCCCTCTATAGTGAATCCTTCCTTGTTGGGTTAAGGTGACTCCAACACTAGTTATTGGTTTGTATGTCCTTAATATTATTGAATCAACTTGATCAAAGGTTTGTTTCACCTTGTACTCTCTTCTATTCTATTAATGGTGAATGCTTATGCAAATATTTAATGTGTGATTATCTATTTATAGTTTTTATTTACATAGAAACACATATAAATTCTATTGAAATAGTAACACGTGTGTTATAATGGGTACATGATTTTATTATTTCAGATCTACAAACAAGCCTACATGATCAGAAATGGCTTGGATTCCTAAGCTTGTATCATGGACTTGCAAACACATGGTCGAGATTGTGTTTTTGGCTGAAAATAAAAAAAATCAAACTTTCATCCTCATAAACACTACAAATTTTATCTAAACATTTCATAAAATTTTACTATGATGTTGAACACACTCTCTTATTTCCAAATATATGATTTTTTCAATTTTTAGACTATTTTAAGGTTTGCATTTATATTTATTTTTAGGTATGTAGTCTTTAAGCCACTATATGCTACAACTATACATGTTTATATTTGTTTATGCATCTTTTTTTCCATTAATACACACACACACACACACACACACACACACACACACACACACACACACACACACACACACACACACACACACACACACACACACACACACACACACACACACACACACACACACACACACATGCATGTATGGTTTCAAACTAGGCCTAATTATATACACATTGAAAAAATAAAAAATAATTTTAAATTTTTTTTGAAGTAGTTAGGGGGGGGGGGGGGGGGCGTCAGGGAGCGGGTGCATAACCGTCTATCCAATTTTTTTTAGTTTTTAGGGTCACTTTAATTTTAAAATTAATATAAGAAAAATAATTAATTTTTTTTGAAAAAATATAGGTCAAAAACTAGATGATCTTATATAAATTTCCACCAAAGGGTTCTAAACAACACTAAATAACACTTAAAAAATGAGGAGGCACATATTTGGCTATCTATTCTATTTTTATTAAAAAATAGGAGACCCTCTTCAAATTTTAGATGTTTGACCTAGTTATAGTTGACCATTTTTTTAAAATAGTATTCTATAAACTAGAATCAAAATGCTATAATTCATGTTCTTATATCATATTCAAGTTTTTATTTTGGATGTCTCAAAGAATATATACAAGTGATATTTTTTATTTAAAAAAAAAATAATCCACGGATAACCCCTTTTGGCCCACTAATTCTATGCACTTACCTTATATATAAAATTTTATATACTGGCAAAGGTGCAAGTTATGCTAGAAGAGGTGTAATTTTTTGTTTTGATAAATTAGAGTTTTATAAATTAAAAGAGAGTATATCGACAACCATATGCCAATTAAAACCTATGACCATTGATGTTGTCTCACCTTTTATGAGTGAAATATAAAACAACAATAATTTGATATTCTTTTTAATAATATTTTTTGAAAAATATTTTTATTGACCAATGTTCCCTTAGATTTTATGTTTTTTTGCCAACATGGATAAATAGTATGCTTACAAAGGCAAGCTCCAATTTTGGCCAGCATTTCTTCTAGGGTTTGAGTACAACATTTTCATACATTTTTATGTTTCATGTAATTGATCTATGTGTCAGTATATTAGCAACATGGAAAAAATGTAAGCTAAAAGATAAAATCCAAGACCTTAATGTCTTGTCCCCTCGTAAGGGGAATTATAATGTTGATTTGAGTTGCTTATCAGATGTGCAACCTTACCACAATCAAATAAACACTCACAAAGTCTTCGTCTACCTTTGAAAATAGAAATTGATCAATCAAAGATTCCTCTACCCTATAAGTTATAACCCCATTTACAATGGTTGTAGTTCATGTAAATTAAAAAAATGCCTTGAATCCAAGTTTGGTGTATGGTATAGGCCTTTTGGTGTATGATATCACTTAGAATACTCTTTCATTTCCCATCACCATCACTTCCCAACCAACCTTGAAATATTTCATCGCATACATGTTCTATATGGCCTTGCTCTTCCCCACCACTTTTCCATTGCTCAAGCTCACAATGGAATAAAATATCTCCTTCCCACACAACTCATTTTCATGTTATATGAAGGAACACAACCTCATTTTCCATCTTCATCTCCCCCATAAATAGAACATTCTTGTTTATTAATACTTTGTGCAAAAAATGTGAGACAAGGGAAATGATCATGAGTTTAGAGTGAGGTAAAATTACACTCTTTTGCTTTACAAACCCTCACTTTACCAAAAAAATAATTACATCCCTTTTGGTGTAACTTACATCTTGGAGTCAACTACAGTTACACCATGACTGGGACAAAAATCATATTTATCATTTATGTGGCATACAACACATAACAATAAAATTATGAAATGAATGAAATAAAATTGTTTTAATTACATCCACAAGACTAACAGTCTATGGAATACTGATTACACCAATTATTATAACCACTCAAATACTTATGGGCTCGATGATGTCCTTTTGAAAGTTTCTCTTCCTTTTGCTAATCTGAGTTAACATCTCCCCAAACCCTTTGATCTTATTTTTTTCAAATAATTAAAGATAATGGAGCCAACTCTTAATGTTTCCACATGTTTTTATTGAATGTCAACATACTTCATATATTCAAGGATGAAATGCTCTTCTGTTTTGACTGCTCCTATGATGCATAAAACACAAACCCTCTCATCCCATTGTTCCTTATGTGACATACATTTGTATGTTTCATATTTGAGCCTATGGGATCTAGTTCTTAGTTGAGAAATGATGATATTTTCCCTCCATTTAATTTCATCCCCTATATAATATTTTTTACAATGCTTATAAGTTGGGTTGAACTCTAAAATGTAGTGTTGTGCCTTAATTATTTTCTTCATTCATATCACTATTCTTAACTTTCCATTCATGTAATTTTTTTATGTCTTTGTTTAGGTTTGTAAATTCATTTAGGCCTATATCCCATCTACTCATCCATTTGAAGTTTTGTTTCATCCATTTATTCTCCCATTAGCACAACTCTTCGTCTCTTATGGTCTTGGCTACCTGTTAGTCCTCATGTTTTATATTTTTTTAGGTAAAAAAGTAACTTGTCATAATTAATAATTATAATGGTGAAGTTCCTATTTTTTAAAGGATTCTTTCATATCAAACTAAAACCTTAATTATGAAAATGTTTGTGACTAACTAGTTTTAGATAATTTCTAGAGACTCTCATAGAAATTGAAATTTGAGATATTGCTTCTTCTTGTTCACTAAAAAATCATAATTTTGGTTTTACTGATGTTTACCTACATCCTTAATTATTTATAAAATATCTCTAAGCCTTGAAGATGTTCTATTAGACTTGGATCATCTTTGCCATTATAATTAGGTCATGAACATAAAGCTGGATGTTCACCACATATTTGGCCAAGTAGGCTTATTCCCCTCTAAAATTGTTTATCTAACCTTCTAGTTTGTCAATTTATAACCCAAATAAAGTTGAGGATAGAGGGAAACCTTGTTTGATGCCTAAATCACTCCCAAAACATTCAAACAACCCTACTTACATTTTGATTTTAGCCTTGAATTACTCATATAATATGTGAATTGTTACTTTATTGTACACTAGGACTCCTAACTCCTCTATTTTGATTCATAATTTTCTCCTTAATACTATGTTAGATGCATTTTTGAAGTCTACAAAGTAACAATATCCATCTTCTTTTTTATCCCAAACTTTTTAAACTAGGTGTCTAATCATAACACAATGATTGATAGTTGAGTGTTTGGATCTAAAGTCTATTTGCCCTTTTTTTCTCTTTCCTTTTTCTTTTTCCCAATTTTTAATCCTACACTCTATCATACAACTACACAAATTCACGAAAAGAGGATTAACCATGATAGTATGATAATTTAAAGGATTATTTACGTCTCTATTTTTAAAAAAGGAATGGTTAGACAAGTTTTTAACTCTATCGAGAAGCCATTTTGAATGACTTCATTGAAAATTTCCTTGATTTGAGGTGCTAGGATATTTTCTTCCCATTTTAGATATTTCTTCTTCCAAAATGATGGCATTGTAGAGGTGCCTACTGAGTTCATGGATGATGAACATCCTTGCTTGTTCAAACCCTTTCGATATGGAGAGTACAAATCCTATTGTAAAGAAATAAAGAAGTTCTTCGAAAGAGAGACTAATGAAGCATTCCTCAAAAACTTTATGATCATTTAAACTCATGAAGTTTGCAATTTATAGAATAGAAATACTCATATCATTCCAATACAAGATTTTTATTTTCCAAAAGTTTTGTTAGGAACTAACTAAATTTTTTATGTCAATTTAGAAAAAAATTATAATTATATTTTTTAAAAAGTAATCAAAATTTTGATTTATTTTTAAATATCTATAGATACTTAAAAAATAGCATCAAGAAACTAAAATTTTTATATTTCATAAACTTTTTTCCACATAAAACACCATATTTTAATCTTCAACACCTGTAAAAAAATTATTATAATCTTTTTACATGGTGATAATCTTCATGCAATGTCATAGCTTAATCCCTTGTTAGGTAGAGTCACAATATTCATGTACATTATCGAATGTATATTGATAGTATTTGTGTACATAATAAAAAATGAGCACTAAATGCTATATATTTTGTCACAATATGAAGAAATTATTGTCACAATAGTTATGCTAGATAGGCATTATAATTTTGAAACATTGAGCATTGATTCATCTAAAATTCACTTCAATTTCTGCCATGTGTAGGGTGGCTACATATACTAAATGTCTTTTTTTTTTTCGATTATTTAAAAAATGTGATGTAACGTTAAATATTAACTAGAAAGTGTTAAAGTAGTAAATACAAGTACTTGTTTCTATTGCACCATAATTATTTATAAGAGAGTATATGTTAGCATTTATGGCACAACCCATCCCATTTTTGAGATTTATGAGTTGTGTGGGTTATCAACTATGCACTCTCTTCTCCATTATAGTTGATGGTGATGTGTACCAAATACATAATGTGAGCATATTTGAGATGAAATTAGAAGAAGAATGTATCATATTAAGGCCAATGCATAATTGAAGCTTTATCTCTAATAGATGTGCATTATTATTTCATCTATTATTATTAGAAATAAGGAAAAAAGAGATTATCTTTTAGGATAGTAGCACATGGCACATTTTTCGCAACTCGTCATATCAATTATTTGATGCTTTCAATTATCTTCTATGATCTGCCCAGAGGTTTCCCTAAGCAAACACTCATGAGTAATATGAATGAAGGTTGAATTTATTCTTGTAGATTATAAATAAAAATTAGTGAGACATCGCCACAAAATAAAAACTCATCAAATAACATTTGCAAAAAAATGATTAATCAACTTCTTATATGGCTCCCAATGTTTTGTGTGTGTGTGTATCTAAAATAGATAATAAAATTATTGGACTATAAAAATATATGTAAATAGTCTACGTTTAGCTTTTTGGTTCCTTTGGCTTCCCATGCTTTGTGATTTAACCTTTCAACATTTTACTATGAAAATTTTATGTCTGGTTAAAGGGATGAGATGTCTAAATCAGTTAAATAAATTATAATAATTAACCTACTAATTTGTTATGATTTTGACCTTGTTTGAATTTCTATAAATAACAACAAATAGGGATAAATAGATATTTATCTGAAAATTGACTCACACATATGATCTAGGTTCTAGAATTTGAGATCTGAGTAGTAATCTATGTCATCAACAAGATTCTTTATTTGTGTGCTCATTAGATAGTAGCACCCATTTTTAATAGTAGTGTCATTTGTGTGTAGTGTCCTCTATGTGGCACTAATGTCCCTTTTATTGGATTATTCCTATTTTTGGGGAGTACTTGCACTTGTGTCTATATTTTCTATTCTTATGTGATCAACAATTTTATCTCTATATTGTACCTAGAAAGATTGATTTGATATACAAACCCTAGTTATCTTTACAAGTATGATATGAGCAAGAATTAAGTGTGTGTTAGTAGGATAGACTAACATCCTCAACACCCCACTATGTAGAGATTTGCCTACATACCAATACTCTGATGGGATCAATCCTGATGTAGTTATCCCACCTAGTTCTTGATGTATGTGGAAGTGAATGATAAAATGGGAGTGGCCTTAGACGCCTTGAATGTACTTGAGATTTGAAATTATTGAAAACTAGACCTAGGGCTATTTTAGATAGTAGTATGCAAAAATTAGGGAAGAATAGGGATAAAGTACCTTCATTTTGCACAACTTTGTATTTGGTTTGAATAACTTTTGCATCTATTTTTCATCTAGTGAATAGAGGTGGATTAGACTTGTATTTATAGGGTTATTTTACTTGTGTGGATAAGAAAATGAGCTTAGGCAAACCTTAGGAGGGGCACACATTTGAAAAATCATTTGTTGGGAAAAGTTATGGCTAAAGACAATAACACCCAGTTGGGGACACTAGCACCATGTTGATATAGTGACCCAAATGTAGTGCTAATGTCCACTTGGAAGATTACTGAGAAAGTTGGATTGGGCTCAAGGATGATAGTTCTAGGACTATGTCTTGATTGGTTGTAGGTGACTATATTATTTTGAATGACTAGAAATGTAAGTTTAATGCTCAAAGATAGGTCTATGGCTAGCCTAGGGATAGTTTAACTCAAGAAACACTCTTAGCATCCAATTAACACTTAAAATTTCCCCCCATTTATGCTAGTAATGTAGTAAAGTAAAATGACTAGTATAAAGGAAAAAAACATACCTGGACTTACATTGGAAGTGAATCCTATGTAGCTAAGTTTTAATATGTGAATCTAGGTTTGCATATGTGAAACATGATCCAAAGTAATGCCCTACAATGAAATATGAAAAAAATAGTCCTTAAGAGATAATCAAAAGCAAAAGACTATGATGAAATGAAATAGTTGAGTAAAGAGAGAAGAAAAGGAATGAATACACCTTGTTGGGTATGCAAACTAATGCATAAACTTGGCAACAACTTGTGTGTGTGAATGTACATAATGATCATAGAATTAAATAACTTGAACTGAGATGATGGGTTGCTCAATCCCCATATGTATGGCTTAAAAACTCAATCTAATTTTGACTCCATCATTACCTACCCCTATTTTTTGGATCTTGATCTTTATGAATAGCTTGGATAAAACTGTAAGTGTGTCAAACCCTCTCATGTAGTTGGATCAATAACTCAAGTAGAACATGAATCCATTATTTCCCCTGTGTGAAGTAGATGCATCTGTAACTATACTATAAAAAGTGATAAAAGTATCTAATCAAGTAATCTAACTATGTATTTAGCTCTATGGCCACTCAAGTATATTAATTAGGAATACCAACCACTATAGATGGAATAAGGCATGAATATGGCGATAACCTATAATGTGATAGAAAATTTATAAAACATAGATAATGACATGGAGTTTTCCATTCAATCTAATCAACCTATCTAAAACTGAATATGTGGAAATTATATCACATAGATACCCCTAATTTGGTATCTGAGTATACTAAATTTGAATCAAGTATGTAGTGACTGAACCTATGTAATTGATATGAATGTATGAGTGATCATTCTATGCATGATGCCCCCAAATTTAAGCAACTAGTATGAATTAAAATTAAAATGAATGCAATTGAGCTAAATCTGAACATAACTACCAAACCTATGACTATATCTATGTAAATTTGTACTATACTTGGTGTACTATTATAAATGATTTAGACTATCCTAAAGCTTTGGCTACTAGATAGTAGTACCCTATAGTGGATAATAGTTCCCTACAATGCTAGTGTCCTAATTTGGGTGCTAATGACTGCCTAGTCTGATCTCTACATGGACTAAACTAATTGCTAAGTCTTTATTATGTTTTATGTCTACCCTAAGTCTGATATCTGAAACTAAGCCTGTATACTTAAATGTATCTGTGAGAATCAAAATAGAAACATGATCTTTGTGACAACCCTTGTAAATGCCCCCTCTTTTTAAGGTAGTTGTGAAATCTATTAAAAAAGTACGCTCTAAAGAAGTAGCTCTACAAAATGTGTTAGCCAGAATATTGCATTATATTCCAATATAATGTAAAACATAACATCAAAATGTCAATATATTTGAGCACAAGTAGGAAACATAAGATGTATGTTGTATGCTAGCATTGCACAAGGGTGTCAAGATAGATGTAAGAAATGTATAAAATCAATAAAATTTGAGTAACTACCTAGAGGGATGGGGCATGATGTCCATCAAGGATCTAAATTAGGAAGGGTAGATGTATGAGAGCTCTCATGGCATCAAAAACTAGTGTGTGTATGTGTAAAAATCAAATACAAGTGCTATGGTGTAAAAGCATACAAGGAAACAAACATATAAACTCATGCGGAATGTAAAAGGTATGCCAAGGGGCCACAAGACTAGAGACATGGGCACATGTCACTAATTTAGAGGATGAAGACATACAAAGACATGTTCAAATATCTACATACACAAACAAGAAGTAATTTGGTGTAGAGCCATAGAGAAGGACATGTTCAAATGTTTGCATATAAAACCATGAAAGAGCACACACAAGGGACATGGGCACATGTCCAAGGCATACAAATAGAGAAGTGTCATAGAATATAAAGAACAATGGCATACTGAAATTCCCTCAAAGATGGAAAAATCATAAAAACACAATGAAGTCTAATATAATAACTAGAAATGCAATCATGTATAATTGTGTAATACAAATCTATGTAGATGCTAGGATGTATATATACTGAGTCTAACTAGTGATAGTCAATAAAATATCTTAAAAATGAATAGAAATGATTAATATCAAGATAAATAAATGTACAACTAGAATGTATAGTTTGTAAAAATAAAACTTGGCTATAGTAATTAGTTAGGAGATGCCCCTAAGTGGGTAGATGTAGCAATGCATAAGCCTAGATCACTATAGATGCCCTAATGGATAGATGATAGCTAGTTTGGATCAGTATAGTGGATCATAGTCCTATTTGGAATCTTAAATCACTTGAAAATAACAAGTGAAGCATATGTCATTATGATAAAACTGACTATACTAGGATAGATAGCAATATGCAATATCTAACAAATAGTATAATTGTAAACATATAATGCATACAATCTGTAAAATTTTGTATTTTTGAAATATTTAAATGTTTTTGTATTTTGTGTCTTATTTGGAATCTAAAAGCACTTAAAAAGAACAAGTGAAGCATATATGTATGATAAAAATGACTATACTAGGATAGCTAGCAATATGCAATATATGAGAAATAGTAGAAATGTAAACATAGTAATGCATAAAATATGTAAAATTTTGTATTGTTAATATATTTGAATGTTTTTAAATTTTGACATATTATATTATTTTTTTATTTTTTGAGTAAAATTTATGTACAATCATGTGAAAATAAACTATGTACAAGGAACGCGAGAGAAAATTAAATATGTACAAGGGTAAGAACCATCTAACCTATGCATCTCATGGGAGACTCACCATCACTATGACCTATGTCAAAGAGTGGAACTATGATCATACGTGAAGTGTGAAAGGGAAACTATGAGCCCATGATCTAGTGTGTTATATAATTTAAACCTAAAGCTACCCGAGTAGTGATGCTAGCATGTAGTGGCATTGATTGTGATGCCTTATGAATTGTAGGGGTTTTAGGGACCCATTTGGTAGATGTAAAAGTTGTAGGTGATGTAGGTGTCCTATGTCAATAACCCCTAGACCCCAATACAATTTTTCTTGGCATAAAATAAGTAGAGGAATTCCATTGAGAGTTTATGCTGTATATATGAGGTAATGGTCTCTCTAGCAATGGTATCTGAAGGAGAGTATGCATGCATGTAGACACTATAGAAGTAGACCTAGCTTGATCTAAGGACTCTATCAAACACTATGATGTATGAATAGGATTTGTAATCTCTATTATAACTAATAATCATGTAATATCTGACAATGCTAAAACTGTAGTTGATGTCATTTCTAGAACTAGAGTTGAAAATTATGTTGGAACTACCTATGGGATAAGAAGAGGATACTCATATGGGACACCCTCAATATTAACCACCTAGTTATCATATATATAACTGAGGCATCAATGTATTATATATGAGATATCTAATAGTTTTTATAGCCGTGACCTACCCAATAATATGTCAAATACACCCGTATTGGGTACTACTAGAAACTAAGTGGCTATGTGTGCTGGTCCAACTTGTAATGGAAAAATTATCTCCCCAATGCAGCTCTAAACATGGACACTAAAACCAATAATGAATATATCTATGGGGAATATATCCTAATTTATGTAGCCCAAGTGCTATACGAGTGTCATGGTACACATGCTTATGCTTGACTCTTTATCAACCATGACACTGTAAATAAGATGGTGATCTATA
Source organism: Torreya grandis (assembly GCA_037957365.1). Taxonomy (NCBI): domain Eukaryota; kingdom Viridiplantae; phylum Streptophyta; class Pinopsida; order Cupressales; family Taxaceae; genus Torreya; species Torreya grandis. The sequence goes on along the minus strand of JARHVA010000131.1, from coordinate 84,124 downwards.
TATGATTGTATGAAGAGCACATGTAAATATATGCCATAATCCACAATATCCTACTTTGAAAATGTGATAAGTGGTCTAGGTGGTATTATAGTGTGATACATGCTAATAATGTTCTGCAAGTGATGTGTCTCCTCTATAACTATGTGAAAAGAAGCTAGTGGTGGATAAGCCCGATATGTATAATGAACACCTGATGTGCCCCTTGCCTCATTAGTTATATGTTTTGGGAAAGGATCTGAGAATATCTTAAGTGCCTTTATCTCTGTTTGTTGTTTTGGTGCATCTATGGGTTTGCCCACATCAATAATGTTTGCCTCAATGAGATCTTGTATTTTTTTCTTCAGGCTAATGCATTTATTTGTCATGTGGCCTAGTGTCATATGATACTCATAGAATGCATTCGAATCATAAATATTTAGAAGAGGCCATGTTGTATAAATCTCTTTAATGGGAGGGAGAGATATGACATTACATTCTAATAGTTATTGTATAACTCATGCTGGTGACCTGAGTAGATTAGTGAAGACTCTAAAATGAGGAATTGATAAAACCAATTTGGGAGAAGGCTTTGAAGTTGAATTTACTATGGCATTTTGATCACTTTTTTTGTTTATGGCCTTGATATTATATGTAGGTTTTTTTTTACTCTTGATAGTTGAATCTGATCCATTTATGTATTTGAGTTTGCCCATTGGTAAGAGATTAATCTCTCTTTCCTTAACTATGTGACACACACACACACACACACACACACACACACACACACACACACACACACACACACACACACACACACACACACACACACACACACACACACACACACACACACACACATGGTTATATTATTAAATAAGACTACTTTATGAAGTGCTGGTAATATACTATGTTTGAATATATCTTGAAGCTCTTTGTCTACCAAGGGGCTAGTCAATTTTGATAGGATTGTCTTATATCATAAGACATAATCAGCTATGGTCTCATTTAAATTTTGTTTTAATTATGCCACTTATGCATATGATATCTTATCACTGATGTTGATATAAAAGTGTTGTAGGAGCATATCTTCTAAAGGATTGAATTCCATAATAGATTAGTTAGGTAAATCATATAACCACTATAGGAAATAATCCTTGAGACTGCATGGAAAGAGCTTCATAAGAAGCCAATCATTAAACACATAGTCCAAGCATGTTGCATGAAAGAATCTAAGGTGATGTTATGGGTCACCCTTACCAAATCATATAATGTAAGATTGGGTGATATGAAACTAGATGGCAAAGGAGTTGTCATAATGTGATGTGCCAAAGGTGTATGCAATAAAATGTTAGAATCTAAGGCATATAAAGGCTTATCTACTACTTGATCAGATGTAACACCTTAGATTGTAGATAAAAACCTATTACATAAGGGATTGTACATCTGGAGGAGAAAAATTAGACACAAGCAAAGTAGTTGTTACTGATGGCTGAATACCAAGCTTAAGTTATGCTATTTGAGTTGGTTGAGTGGGCCCCACTGAAGGTGTAATAACATCGTTAATTGGAAGGGTTGAAGATTGACCATTATTATAATTATATGGATTATAAAATCTATGCATGATCATGGGGTTATTCTCAAATTCTATCTCTGAATCCCTATAATATCTTATCATTATTCATAACTATATCATTATCATTAATTGGAGGTAGAGTGTTTTGATCCTTAAGATGGACCTAATCTTGTTCTTGGTTATATTATTTATCCTCGGATGTATTGTCATTAAATTACACATAATCAAGATGTGAAGGATTCATATTTGGAGTTATAATAGGTTCCTTGTCCTTGTTATAGGGTCAGATAGTTGGAATCTGAATATGCCCTATAGGTTACCACCCAGTCTAACACTTCTTAAGGGAAGAGAGAACTTTTTAGATGACACATAGTAAATAAATTAACATAGAGCTACTAAAATAGAATATATTAATTCTAAATAATTAATAATAGCTAATGAAAATAAGAGGAAAAAGGATACAAACCCTAAGAGCATCTAGGGTTAGGGTTTTGTAAGATAGGGTTTCTTTACAACAATTTAAATTAGATGTAAAATAAATTGAAACCCTAATGTAAAATTGATTTTAAGTATCTAGGTTGTCTAAATAAAATTATAAAATTAGAAGTATGCAACCCTAAATTTATTGCACAAAAATATGAATTAATGCAAAATAGAGTTTAATGCAATATTTGAAGTAAGATGGGTTCACCAAATGATTTAACCTTTTAGGGTTTTACTATGAAAATCCTATGTTTAGTTAAAAGGTTGAGATATCTAAATCAGTTAAATAAATTGAAATAATTAACCTACTAATTTATTATGATTTTGACCTTGTTTGACTTTTTATAAACATCAACAAATAGGGATAAATAGAGACTTATCTGAAAACTAACTGTCATAGATGATCTGGGTTCTAGAATTTGAGATCTGAGTAGTAGCTTATGTCATCAAAAGGATTCTAGCATTTATCTACTCACTGGATAGTAATGCCTAATTTAGATAGTAGTGCCATTTATGTGTAGTGTCTTCTATGTGGTACTAATATCCTCTTTACATGACTATTCCTATTTTTAGGTATCACCTGTACCTATGTTTGTATGTTCTATTCCTGCATGACTAAAACTTGTAGCTCCATATTATACTTGAAAAGCTTGATTTGGTCTGTAAACCCTAGTTATTTTTGTAAGTATTATATGAGTAAGAATTGAGTGTGTGTTAGTAGGATGTATTGGACATCTTCAACACCCCACTATGTAGAGAGTTTCCTACATACCAATAATCTGAAGAGGGATCAAGTTCGATGTAGTTTTCCCACCTAGTTCTTGATGTATGTGCAAGTGAATGCTAGAATGAGAGTGGTCTTGGATGCCTTGAATGTGCTTGAGCTTTGAAATGCTTTAAAAATGGACTTATGGTTGTTGTATATAGTAGTATGTATATTGTAGGGTAGCATAGGGATAAAGTACCTTGATTTTTCACAACTTTGACTTTGGTTTGAATAGATTTTATATCTATTTTCCATATAGTGAATAACGGTGGATTAGACTTGTATTTATAGGGTTTTGTTGATTGTGCAGATAATAAAATGAGCTTAGGTCAACCTTAAGAGGTATACAGGTTTGAAAACTATCTATTGGGAAGACCTAGGGTTAAGGACAATAGTGCCCAGTTAAGGACAGTAGTGTCATGTGGTTGTAGTGTCCCAAATGTGGTGCTAATGTCCACTTGGTAGACTACTGAGAAAGTTGGATTGGGATCAAGGATGATAGTTTTAGGACTGCGTTTTGACTAGTTGTAGGTGACTATGGTTTGTTGAATGACTGAAAATGTAAGTCTAATGCTCAAATATAGGTTTATGGCTAGCCTAAGGATAGGTTAACTCAAATGACACTCTTAGCATCCGATTACCACTTTTAGGTGATTAAACTTTGTCAATTTTTTTTGATCTAGATTTTTCCTTTGGCATGACATATGAATTGTGTGTTCTAAATGATTGACTTATTATTACAAATATTGTATATTTTTATTATTTGATTAATAATAGTTATATTACCATGTTCTAGTAATAAGGCATTCCTATATATGCTTAAATAGGTATTTACTTATCTTTTCAAGATCCGCCACATCCTTTTATATTTTTTTTCAAAATAACAAAACAAAATTAGGAGAAACCAGTTTGAATTTTAGTACACAAGTCTATATTAAAAAATAGAATGTGTATAATCAGATTTTGGAATCACCTATTATCAATATGTTGGATAAAAAACCTAAATTTTGATAAACTCATTAATTCATCATGCTTTACCTTATGAACAATATTATGTAGTTAAAGTTAATGTAGACACCAAAAAAATTAAGCCTTTCCTCAATACCAAGTGAAATTCCCCTAAAGAAACCCCTAAGTGTGAAAAAACTCCATAGAAAAGATAGAATAGATTTTAGAAATTAAAAAAAAAAATGTAAAAGATGATTTTTTTGTAGAGGAATCTTTATTAGTACCTTCCTGGTACTATTGTAAAGGCCTCCATAAATTAATTTCATTTGAATATCATGCCAATAGAAACTTGCTTCTATCTAAAACTCAAAATTAATTTCTAATGTTTACAGAAAGATATCAATTATTTAATATATTTCCTAGTTGTCATTAAATTGTGAATAGTTTGAGCTAGCTATGACCAATAAAAACCTTGCTTATGTTGTTGAAAAATCCAAACCCTTGGTTGGAATATAGTGTTTTAGCACATGGGACCAACTCCCATAGAAGGCCACATGTGCCTTTGGATGTAGTAGCATGGAAATTAAACCAAATAAAATGATAGGGGCTTCTAAAGGTAGGATAATTTCAAAGTTTTGAGTATAAAGATAGTAGGGTATGTGATGGATCTCTCCTCCCCTTGAAGATAGACTAACCAACCATTTATAGGAATCATCTTATTTTGAAGGGCTAGTTTTGGAAAGTGATGCTAGAACTGATCTAGGATGAAATGAAATCAAAGTTCTTAAAACCATTTCTATTTCCATTACCATTGCCATTATTAGGCCTATGTTCATAGTCATATCTAATCTGCATAATTGGAATATTATTGGTTTAAATCTAGTTGGCTATCATGTTGTTAATCAATTTATGGATTCTCCTATACACTTCATAGAGGGTGCCTTGAAAGTGAGAGCTGGGGATGATGTTTTATAAATTTTTTTTTATGTCATTGTTTAAGATATTTATGTGAAATATAAACTTATATAGAAACAAAGTCATATACGTAGTTCAAGGCATATGTAGGTCCCCATCAAATGATTTGGGAAATTAGCTCAGAGAGGTATGAAAGATACCCTTTCTGATGTAGTTGCATCTTACTCATGGGGCAAATGGGCTCTTGTGGATACAATTCCAATTTAATAGAGATGCGATAGAGGTTCAAACCATAGCCACTATAAAATAGTAAGACTCTATAAGTATCCCAATGATTGTTACAATTATTTTCTTAGTCATATAAGTCTTGTTAGAATAGACATTTACTTCGACACCATTCAAGACTTCCTAATATATTTGAGTAATTATTGAATATGTTTTTTATGCCTATCATTTCCTCATAATCTATATTACTTAATGACAATAATCTAGAGTCATTTTAAGGCTCTCTATAGCCATTAATATTTATTATTTGAGCCTTTAGGTACTTGTGAAATTAAGTTTTTTCTAAAACTAATTATAATCTACTTATTCATCTAGATGTGTATTAAATTCATTTTAAATCTCAACAAGCACATTGGTGCTTGGTGAATCCAACTATGATTGCCTTGATATCTAAAAAAATTAAATTGAAGCATTGGCATATGTTTAATGAATTTGGATGTTTTTTAAATGGTGTTTTAGTCATCTGTGATGGCATAATAATATCTTAAAACTTTTTAGCTTTCTATAAGTTATTTTATGCCATCTACTTTAAAATCGATAACAACTATTTAATCTTTAGAAAATGTTATTTAAAATTACCTTTTTAGATATTATTGTGAATTTCCTTATCTCCATGTTTGTAGTTTGAGTATGCAATACAATGGATTGAATTTCCTATATTATTTATATTTATGCACATAATTTTTTCCCCCTATAATTTTCACTAATGTATGTGTCGCATGGCACTTGAAGCTACACAATATGGTGAAAGATATCCTTATGTTATGATTTTGATAGATGGGTTATATCATGCCCCCATCACATAACTAAATTGCAATATATATGCTTACTCCCACAGGGAGGTACTAAAGTTGTATCACAAATCTTGTTTAAATATGTTTTTAAATATTACATTAAACTTATGGAAAATGTTTGGTGAAGTCCTTATGTTCTATTTCCAAGTAAAACATAAATGATAATCGATGCCATGCAATAAAACATGTGGTAATGTTTAAAATTATTTATTTTTTCCAAATTTATTAAAAAAAAGTTAAATGTAATTTAAGCGAATTGAACCCCATACCTATAAATTTTCAAAACATCTGACTATTATAAGCTTTAAAGTTAAATATTTTTTTATTATGGAAAATAAAAAAACCAAAGAATTATTTTTGGCATACATAAAAAATAAAATAGTAGAGTATCAGATAAATAAGTAAAAAAATGCATCCAAAAAATGAGTACCCTTAAAAGGGTAAGTTCAATATTCAATAGTTCAAATAATTATGACATCATCTTCGAGTAAATGGGGTTCCATTATTTACACTTTTGGTATATATTATTTTACAACTTTGTGTCTAAACTCTTAAATCATTATAAATATTTGTTGTTGTCATTTAAGGAGTTTACACATATATTGTGTGTATGCAAAATGTAATATTTAAATTTATAGTGCTTGACTTGAATGTTCCCTTTACCTTTTTATTATTAATACATATATTATTAATATTATTATATAAATTAATAGTGTATATATTAATATAAATACAAAAATTATAATTTTATTATAATATTTTATATTTATATTCTTCTTACATTATTATATATTATGATTTATAATTATATATCTATAATTATAATAAAATAATAAATACATCTATAATACTATTTATATCATTATAATAATATTTATATCATGTAAATAAAATTTTGAAATCTTGAATTACATCCTTCTTCATGTAATTTTTTGGGGGAATTTGGTCTTGGTTATTTAAGAAAATAAACACATTTTGGGTAATAACAGGTTCTATTTAGGAATTTTTGATGAATTGGACAAAACGAGGGGATCAAGTTATAATTATTTGGGCTATATCCCTGTCTTTGATCATCTGAAACTTATGGAAGGAAAGAAACAATAGAATATTCAAGAATATGTCCCTCTCGAAATAATTCCTTACTCTTAAAACCAAGGTGATATTTCTATACATTTCTAAAGCTAAAGTTCTACCTCAAAAAAATAAAATCGCTAGAGAGCAACAATAATATTCTCTTAAAATGGAATTTATAGAATGATAACTTCAATCTCCCTCTCAAATCAACAAAAGAGTATTGGATTTTTGGAAGCTCTTGAGCAATAACTATGTTAAGATAAATTTTGATGGGTCATCCAAAGGTAACCTAGGTATTTTTGGAGGTGGATCAATATTCAGAGATAATATAGGGCAAACATTATCTTATTTTTCCTTTGATATTCTATGGTATTCAAATAATTTAGCTGAAGCACTAGATCTTCTTTGAGGTGTGAAAAATTTTGTTGATTCAAATTTTAAGAAATTAATAGTGGAAGTTTATTTTCTTTTGATTATCAATATTGTTAATTTGAGAAGATTATGATCACGGTAAGTGTATGGAGTTGGGGGGGGGCATAAAACAAACACATTTTGTGTTTAAACTGATTTCAACATTTTTGCATACATGTTTAAACAAACTTTGTATGTGGTCTTAACACATAGGCTTGATGATTATCGATCCAATATTATGTATGTGACTTTAGTCTTTAAACCAGGCATGTGGTATTATTGTTAAAAAAGTGCATGCGTGGAATAATTTACTATTACATTGGCATGTATAGTATATAAATAAAATAAACAATTAAGTATAAGAAATTATATGTCCATATCTAAATGTAAAATTATACTTATAGGATGTTTGATAGTGGTTTTGGACCTTTATGAGCTATAATGAAAATTCTAGGTTTTGGAAGATCCTATCATATTTCAGACTTAGTCAAACTCTAAGGTTTAAAGTTTTAGACTAAGCCATATTTCAGGGTTTCAAGATTTCAAGGAGACATCGTAGGAGGTATGAATGTTGAATTAAGGGATATAGGTATGATATAATAGTATGAGATCATCTCTCAAAAAGTGCCATAAGATGATCCCACACCATTCCCTATGCACCACTTAAGGCATATACTTTGGAAGAAATGCATTGTCGACCCCCTATTTCATTCATGAATCATCTAATGCACAAAATCACATAAAATATGATTTATAGTTATGGGATACATTTCTAATAACAATCCCAAAAATAAAACACATGCCTAACTTTTTCTATTCCATGAATCATGGATATTTTTACCATATTTTGATAACTTTAAATATTTTTTAATTTTGATTAAAAAATCATTGGTTGATTAATATCCAGTTAAAAAAATCTAAAAAAATCCTTACCATTATGATTGGACCCTATACCTTAAACCCTACACCCTAAACATTAAACTCTAAATCATAAACCCTAAACCAATTGATTTAACCCAAATTATCATCCTTTAGAGTAAGAATTAGGTTCACAAGGTTTAATTTGGAACAAATCACATCAATAATTTTTATAATTGACTAATTTGCTCAACTTTTGATGATATTGGGGCTAATTGAGTTCAAAATCACATTAACAATTTAACCCTAAACCCTCAAACATAAATCTTAAATGCTATACACTAAGCACTACATCATAAACCCTAAATCATAAACTCTTAACCCTAAATTAATTAATTTAGCTCGAATTAACATCATTTAGAGTAATAATTATTTTCATAGGGCTCAATTTATCCCAAATCGCATCACTTATTTAAATAATTAACTAATTAACTTAACCTATGATGATATTAGTGCTAATTATGCCCAAAACCACATTATATAGTCACAAGTAGGTTCAACGAGCTAAAATTAGCCCCAATTACCTTTGTGATTAGACCTTATACCCTAAATCTTAAACCATATACCTTAAACCCCAATCCCTAAATTTTAAACTCTTTAAACCTTAAACCAATCATATTATCCTTAATTAACATCATTTAATTAAGAATTAAGTTCACAGTGCTCAATTTGGCCTAAATTACATCACTAATTTCCTAATTGACTAATTGGCTCAATTTATGATGACATTAGGGCTGATTGAGCCCAAAATCATATTTTATAATAAAAAGTAGGGTGAATAAGCTCAAGTTATCCATAATTTCCTTTACAATTGGACCCTAAACCCTAAACCTTAAATAGTATGCCCTACACCTTAAACCCTAAATTATAAACCCTAAACCAATGAATTTAGACCAAATTTAAAATACCTTAGAGTAAGACTTAGGTTCACAAGGCTCAATTTAGTCCAATTACATCACTGATTACCCTAATTGACTAATTAGCTCAACTATGATGACATTAGGGCTAATTGAGCCCAAAATCATATTTATATTCATAAATAGGTTCAATGAGCTAAAATTGGCCATAATTTCCTAAGTGATTTGACCCTATACTCAAAAACCTAAACCTTATACTCTATACCCTAAGCATTAAACCCTAAATCAATTGATTTAGCCCAATTAACATCCTTTAGAGTAACAATTATTTTCATAGAGCTCAATTCAACCCAAATCACATCACTTAATGCCCTAATTGACTAATTGGTTCAACTTGTGATGACATTGGGGCTACTTATGCACAAAATCACATTCTAGTAGGTTCAATGAGCTCAAATTAGCCTTGAATGCCTTAGTGATTAAATGCTATACCCTAAATCTAAAACCATATACCTTAAGCCCTAAACCTAAAACCTTAAATCATAAACTCTTTAAACCCTAAAATAGTTATTTTAACCCTAATTAACATCATTTAAAATAATAATTTGGTTCACAAGGCTCAATCTAGCCAAAATCACATCACTAACTACCATAATTGATGAATTGGATCAATTTATGATGTCATGGGGGGTTATTGAGCCCAAAATCATATTCTAGTCACAAATAGGTTGAAAAAGTTTAAATTATCCCCATTTGCCTTTGAAATTAGACCTTAAACCCTAATTCCTAAACCTCAAACCCTAAACCAATTGATTTATCCCAAATTAACATCTTTTAGGGTAAAAGTTAGGTTAACATGGCTCAATTTGGCCTAAATACATCATCAATTGCCCCAATTGACTAATTGGTTCAATTTATCATGGCATTGGGGATAATTGAGCTCAAAATCACATTTTGTAGTCACAAATAGGTTTAACAAGCTCAAATTATCCCCAATTACCTTTATGAGTGGACCCTATACCCTAAAACCTAAACCTTATATGATATACCCTAAGCTTTAAAACCTAAACCCTAAACCCTAAATCAATCTATTTAACCTTGATTAACACCCTTTGACATAATAATTATTTTCATAGGGCTTAATTTTTCCTAAATTATATCATTTATTGCCCCAATTAACTAATTTGCTCAACTTGTGATGACGTTAGGGCTAATTTTATCTAAATACACATTGTATATCATAAATAAGTTTAATGAGCTCAAATTAGCCCCAAATGCCTTCATGATTAGACCCTATACCCTATACCCTAAACCATATACCTTAAACCCTAATCCTTAAACCCTAAACCCTAAACCTTAAATCATAAACTCTTTAAACCCTACACTAATCATTTTAACCCCAATTAACATCATATAGACTAAGAATTTGGTTCACATGGCTCAATTCAGCCCAAATCACATCACTACTGCCCCAATTGACTAATGCTTAAATTTATAAAAATATAGGCAAAATATCCATGATATATAGAATGAAATAAGTGATGCATGTATTTTATTTGTGGGATTGATATTATAAATGCACCTCATAATTGGAAATCATGTTTGTATGCCTTTATGCATTAGATGGTTCATGTATGCATTGGGGGATCATCGATACATTTTACTAGAGTATATGCCTTAAAGGGTGAAAATGAAATGGGATGGGATTGACTTATGGAATTTTGAGAGATATTTTCTCATACTATTATATCATATTTACATCCCTTCATGTAGATTTCATACCTCTTATGATGTCTGCTTGAAATATTGAAACCCTAGAATATGGATAAGTCTAAAATCCTAGAACCTTGAAATCTGATTAAGTCTAAAATATGATAGGATCCTCCACAACTTAGAAATTACACTATAGCTCTTAGAGGTCTAAAAACCACTCTAAAACATATTGAAAGTATATAAATAAAATATAACTTAAAGTATAAGAAACTATATGTCCCTATCTAAATGTAAATTTATACTTGAATGATTATAGTAAACTATGCATACCAATGTAATAGTAAACGATTCCAAGTATGTGATTTTATAAAAACAATATTACATACATAGTTTTAAATACTAAAATAATGTATGCAATTTTAATAACTAATAGTAAAATATTTCACGTACACAATAATTTTGTGAACATGGTTCTAATGTTTGACATTTGAAACACATGCCTTAAGGCTCGAGAATGGCTTGGATTTCTAAACCTGAGGCATGGACCTAAAAACACAATTAAATCCATGTTTTTGACTAAAAATAAGAAAATATAACTTTGGTCATGTTAAACACTACGAAATTTGTCAATTTAAAAAAAAATGATTACAACATTAACTACAATCTCCTCTTTCTGAATAGACATATATTATATTTTTATTACTTTAAGGTTGTTATCTATAGTTATTTATAACTATGTCATTTTATAGGGATATATTCCAAAAATATACATGTTCATCTTTGTTTACATATCTTTTGATTTGTTGATTCAAACCAATTTTTTTATATGGTTGCAAACTAGACCTAATTCTATACACATTAAAAAAAAAGATCTATTTTTATAATTTTAAGGTAGTTAGGGAGGTTGTATGGTCACCTATACATTATTGATCATATTTTAGGGTATATTAATGTGTAAATTTAGTAAAAAAATAAAAATTCATTAATTAATTTAAAAAAAATATAGGTTGTAAACTAGATGATCTTATCTAACTTTTCACCAAAGGGTTTAAAAATAATCTAAATGATGCTAAAAATTTGGTGGGCCACATGAAAATATATCTACTCTAATTTTTATAAAAAATAGTACTACATTTTTGAATTTATAATGTTTGACCTACTTATACTTTACCATTTCAAAAACAAATTAGTAGTTTAGAAACTAGACTCAAAATTCTATAATTCATATTACTATGACATCTTTAAATTTTGATTTTGTGTCTCAAATAATTAATACAAGTTGAGTTTTGTAATTTTTTAAGTAAAACATCTCCACTTAAGACCCCTTTTTGACCCTCAAATTCCATGCACTTACCCCTAAGTGGTAGCTCAATTCTATCATTCAAGGGATCACCCATGTTATCCCTTTTTTTGGGGATACTTATTTCTTCCATAGTTCTCATAAGACTAACTCTCCAGCAGATTTATTGGTTAACATTGAAGCCCTTCACCTTCCTCCTAATGAATATTGGCACTGTGAAGGCCCTAATACCCAATGAGTATGTAAATAATCAATTAGAAACTTGATTCACTTAAAACTTCCCATTTGATATATTGTTATTGATGGGTTTGATGCTTTGGATTTCAAAGACTTTGTTGTAGCCTTCACAGGCTTGGATTAGTGCCTGAAGGATATGTCAAGATCTATGAAGCACAATTGATTACCATGTACAAGCAAGTAAACATGTAGAATTTAACCAGAATCACAAGTAACTAGATTTTAGAAATAACACAGAATATGAGAGACAATACCCAATTGTATTAATACTCTTCTAGAAAGAAATTACAATGAAGAGATGCCACACTCTTCCACACCTTACAGGCTTCCCACACCAACTGTATAGTAATTCACCTTCAAAAGTTCACTCTCTCAATTACGATCCTAGCACACAACTCAAACATAGAGTTGGTGTTCACCTCTAACCAGTCAATATCACTACTACTAGTACCACCAATCAGTATCACTACTGCTACTACACAAGTACTCCACGTACTCCACAACTGAGTACACACCGTAGTCCAAGTACATAACGTAATCCAAGTAGATCTCACCTGATCTTACTACCTATTGTGTTGTTGATCTCCCTAATCTTGCTGCCACCTACAGATCAACTTGGTTTTGCAACACTTACAAACCTAGACCACACACACACACACACCTGGAAATCAATGATCTTACTTACCATATAGATCTCTCTACACCCTGAAGAACCCTTGTCCTTGCCTCACCAAGTCCTTATGATTTTCCAAACCAGTACCCTAATGGATCTTCTACCTAATCTTGCAACAACCTGTAGATCAACCTGATCATACACACTCGGCACCCCTGTGGAACTAGGAGGAACACACCTTGCTCTCTTCACTCTGAAGGAGCTAACCTTGCTCTCTCAACTAGCACACTTTACAATATAGCCCATGAGTCTATTATATAGATCCCATGCAAACAATAATTAGACATCCAATTAAAATAATTAGATCCACAGCTCAAGACTAAAATTAGTCCTTTAACATGCAAACAATTGATTCATTAACAAACTGTTCATGAACTAGTAGTTTTGGAACCACACAGGTGATCGACCTCAGTCCCTGTCTAGTTGGAGATGATTGACATCGGCTGATATTTGACCGATGTCAATTACTCTGCTCACTGGATATGACTAACATTGATTGATCAGACCGATGTCGGTTGCTCTGCAACTCAGCAACCTCTCAACAACCTCTCCATGTTTGCATTAGTGAAGCTTTTAGCTCCACAACCTAACAATCTCCCACTTGGAAATAAATAGCTGCACTGTAACTATACTTGTACACCATCTAATTTGTTTCCTAGCTTGTATTCCTCTTCAATCTCAATCTTGAATACCAACCACCACAAAACTTTTGGTGCACCTCCTATCATCCAAGTAACCTACCTCATCCGCATCTACAAACCCATGTAGAAAACAACTTGACCCTGCATAGCATGTGCACCTACTGCTAGTCCCTCTCAAATGCTTGAGAACCCACTGAACTGCCCTCCAGTGCTTCTTTCTTGAATTGGTTATGAACTTGCTGACAACACCCACTATTGGGGCAATATCAGGGAGTACACATGTACTCAACCTCATCATGTGATTGGGGACCCTATTCTGTGAACTTTCCATTCATAGGTGCGCTTGACATTATACATATTACACTACCTTCACACAATCATCTTGTGACAACATCAACTTATGATCTTCCCTGTCTCTAGGATTACTCATGCCAAAGAATTTTGCTGCTTCCAAATTCTTCATGACATACCACTGAACTAACTTTACCTTTAGTTTAGCAAAACCCTATATGTATGCACCTACAATAAGCACATCATCCACATAGAGTAACAGGATAATGTAGTGACCATTATCCAACTTGGTAAAGAAACACACAATGGTTACAATGACATTGACTAAAGTTATGCTTTATCATCCACCTGTCAAACCTGTACCACTATCCAACAGCTTCCTCAAGACCATATGACCTAGCCTTCTATCTCATGTGTCCATTCTCTCTATTCTTTAACCAAGGAATCCATTCATCTTTCAGTGCTTTCATATCATCTGGCAACCCTACCAAATCTCCCATTTAGTTCTGCATCCTAGGAATCAAATTCCTCATTCATGCCATGCTCCCACTATTTCCTAGATCCTTCCTGCTCTGTAGTGAGCAATGAGTATAAAGAAGAGGAATAACAAATTTGAGGCTTACTTACCCTTTTAGTCCTCCATATGGGCATTTGAGACTCCTTAACAGCTTGATGTCTACCCAAAATCTATCTCAGTGACCGACCTTGGTCACCACACAGTCTGCATCTGACCGACGTCAGTTCCATGTGACTGTCCTGACTACCGATGCTGGTTTCCTGACCGATGTCGATGTCTACCTATTGCCAACATCAGTTCCTTGACCAATGTCAGTCTTACCCTACCTGACACCATCAGCTCTGGTTTGCACATGACTGACATCGACACCTGTCTATTCGACACCAATTTCTCTTGATCGACACCGGTACCTGTGTTCTCTTATGAGTGATGACTTTTTACCCACGAGCTCTCTTTGGATCAAAACCTTGTCCAAATTACCTTGCTCAGAGTTATTCAGTCCCATCCACTGATCTCTGTCCATCATCTCCTCCATAAACACCAAGGCTTTCTAGTTCTTAAGTTTATCAAAGACATCTGTCTTCTACTTAAGAACATGCATCTCCTTCTTGCTCTTATGACCAATCCTACAAAGCCATGTCCTCACAACAGAAGAAGAATTAGTAATATAAGTAGATAGATAAAGGATACTTACTTTCTTACCACCTACTAATTCAAGTGCATCCACTGTGAGAGTTTCTATGCATCTCTCATCACCCAACTTTCTTGAAGAAATTAGCCACATCTTCAAGACTGGGACCTGCATGACCTCCTTCAACACCCATGTGTTGGCCGTCTATAATTTCAGCTGCACTTCCCCTTTACCAAAACTTTGACAAGGTTCACTAGCCCCTAAATAAATCTTTCCAAAGTCTCCAAGGACCTTAACATGGAAAAATACTCTATTTCAGGCTGCGTGGAAAGAGGCAACAGAATCTATAAAACAAGATTTTACTTTATCCAAGGAACATCCTAGAGCATCCTATATAACAACACCTGCAACATCTGCTTCTTCAGTTCCTTCATGCTGATCTTGTACTGACCAATAATCTTTGTTTACCTGCTCTTTCTTTTCATAACACCATAATTGACCATTCTTGCTTTTCAATTCCTCCATTTTTAGTGTACTTTCTTTTGCCATTGCTATAATCCCACTCAATTAGAAACCCCTGAGAGTGACCTATAATCAAACACAAACCTGCTCCCTGCAACCTTAGCTCTGATACCACTTTGTCAGGATCTAGGAAGCACAATTGATTACCATGTACGAGCAACTAAACATGCAGAATTTAACCAGAATCACAAGTAACTAGAATTTAGAAATAACACAAAATTTGAGAGACAATACCCAATTGTATTAATACTCTTCCAAAAAGAAATTACAATGAAGAGATGCCACACTCTTCCACACCTTATAGGCTTCCCACACCAAGTGTACAGTAATTCACCTTCAAGAGTTCACTCTCTCAATTATGGTCCCAACACACAACTCAAACATAGAGTTGGTGTTCACCTCCAACTAGTCAGTATCACTACTGCCAATACCACCACTCAGTATCACTACTGCCAGTACACAAGTACTCCACATACTGCACGATCGAGTACACACCGTACTCCAAGTACACAACGTACTCCAAGTAGATCTCACTTGATCTTGCTACCTATTGTGTTGCTAATCTCCCTGATCTTGCTACCACCTATAGATCAACTTGGTTTTACAACACCTACAAACCTAGACCACGCACACACACACACCTGCAAATCAATGATCTTACTTACCATGTAGATCTCTCTACACCCTGAAGAACCCTTGTCTTTGCCTCACTAAGTCGTTATGATTCTCCAAACCAGTACCTCAGTGGATCTTCTACCTGATCTTAAAACAACCTACAGATCAACCTAATCATACACACTTGGCACCCCTATGGAACTAGGAGGAACACACCTTACTCTCTTCACTCTGAAGGAGCTAACCTTGCTCTCTCAACTAGCACACTTTACAATACAGCCCATGAGTCTATTATATAGATCCCATCTAAACAATAATTTGACATCCAATTACAATAATTAGATCCATAGCTCAAGACTAAAATTAGTCCTTTAACATGCAAACAACCAGTTTGTTAACAACCTATTTGTGAACTAGCATTTTTGGAACTGCACAGGCGATCGATGTCGGTCCTTGTTTGGCTGGAGATGATCGACATCAGCCGATATCTGATCGATGTTAGTTGCTCTGCTCACTGGATATGACCGATGTCAGTTGATCAGACTGACATCAGTTGCTCTACAACTCAACAACCTCTCAGCAGCCTCCTCCATGTTTTCATTAGTGAAGCTTTTAGCTCCACAACCTAACAGGATATTCTAGAAGTTGGTGACCAATGATTCTAGTGGTGGTGTTTCCTTGCATTCCCTAAGTTTTTCAATGGTGGTGCTTCTTCTTACATTCATTAACTGCTCTTGATCTGTTACCTATTATTGGCTTGTGGTTTTCTTTGTGAATCTTACAAAATTATGTTCTTTAGTCTTCTCTCTTGTTATATATATATATATATATGTAACAAAATAAATATACAAATAATTTAGAAAAAAGTAAGTGGCATGGAAGCATGTCAGGAAGTCAAATTAGGTAAAGCCTAGGAACCAAAAACATAAACACTAGAAAAAACTAGGCCCCACTTAGGAACATGTCATAAAGTCATCATAGAAAACATTAAGTATCTAGAGCAAGGACAAAAGGTAGAGTATTTTTATCATCAAAACCCCAACCTGAGTTTTACAAGTCATTACCATATAGAATTGGATCCTGGATAGTGGCTTGAGTAGTGTCATTTTCATCTTCTTCTTCCTATGTCCAAATGGGTGAAATGGCCACAAAGAGCCTAGGGAACTTTTTCATCATATATAATAGACCTACAGGTAGTGCCCCTAAGAATCTAGGCATAAAGGAGGAAGAGCATCCAACCATCCTGATTAATAGGGGAAGGAGGTAAAGGTTGCCACCCTTGCTACTACTTAGGAGGGGTCATGCATTGACATGGGGTATTGCTTAGAGAGTGACACTAAGATCAGCTGCTTCAATGCCCACCATGAGGTGGTAAAGCAATTTTGTCCTCCAATCTATGTTATCGATGTGGAAATGGTGGAACTCAAGCCATGACACAAGGATCATATCCATAATGGGAGAGAAGATCTTGAAGGTGACCAAGCTCTATGGCAACTTTGTTGGCTTGAACTTGAATCTAAAAGAGAAAATTATAAATGATAGAAGACTTTCTCAAGGTAGAAACATTACAATCTAAAGAAGCGTGATTAAATACAACATTATTTCATTCTTTCCATAGCCAAAAAAGAATCTCCACTTTGAAAGTATGCCAGACTTGGGTATATTTAAAATGAAACATGGGTTTATCTCCAAGGAGGATATGATACCAATGAAAGAATTTGGGTTGAAAAGGTTTGAAGAGGTCATGAATCCAAGTCCAGACCCTTTGAGCTTTAGAGCAATACTAGAAAAGATGAGGGACCATCTCTAGATGGCCATAGAAAGGGTAAGTGGGAAAGGAATCTCCTAAATGGATGAGGATTTTGCCAATAATTAAGCATTGGTATAATACACATCAAGCAAAATGAGGTAGCTTGGGATCCATGTAAGCCCCCAAGATAGTGCTAAAGTGGAAGCCCCATGTACTAATAGAAGAATATAGACCCCAATAGGAATTGAACTTGTCCACCATAAGTAAGTGGGGAGTAAACCATCCATATCAAAATTGAGGGGTATAGTTGTGAAATGGAGTTTCAACATACCACTTTTAGTCCTTTTACCAAGGATGAGTAGAGTGAACATAAATTTTGTGGAACATGGCAAGTGACAAAAAATTGAGTATCTCCTAGTAGGAATCTTGATCAAAATTGGCTAACTAAAATTTGGTTTTCACCTCTTCCTAAGATAGCCAAGAATGGGATTTCCTACAAAAAATATCTTAGATAGTATGAGTGCCTCTACAAAATAACTTTAGATAATTTATCCAAGGGACCTTGACCATAATAAATTCATTGAAATTAATAATAGGTGACCACCATAGTGAGTGGGTTTTGATAGACAACCCATCTTAGAACCTTGAGCCATTCCATGGAAGTTATGGTTTGATCTTTTTCCATGCCTTTTAGATAATTTTCACAATAAATGACCCTATTATTTTAATGGGACATTTAATGATAAGTAAATTAGTGAAGATGATCCCTTTCTAGGCTTTCTTGCCCTTAGGCAAGCTCGAAGAGATGCAGTGTCAAAACAACACCTTCCAAGCTGATTTTACCTTAATGGACCACAAAATCCATTTGGAAGATAAGGTAGATCCTTATATAGCTACATCAATTAGCCCCATACCTTCGGTATCCCATGTGAGGTAGTAGTATTCCCATGCCACCCTATAAAATACATTACCATGAGAAGAATTGGCCCAAATAAAATCCCTAATCAATTTATCGAGCTTATAGTAAGATTTATTATAAGGTATCCAACATGAAGATTATTAGACATGTGTGGTCACATGAAATTTCAAGAAGATTTGAAATTTTACTACTAATGATAGGCTCTTGGTCACTAAGCATTTCATTTTCTTAGCAAATCTGTCAACAACATATTGCCTTAAAAAGTCTTGTAAGGCATAAAAATCAAAGGGGATGCCTAAAAATTTGAATATTTCATCATGTTAGATCCATGACCTATTTATAATGTTCTTTAGATTCATTGATTGTCATTGATGTCAAGGTGATCTTAGTACATAATGCATTAATGACAAAGGGATAGGTTCTAAGTGGATTTGAGAGTGCATATCATATATGCAACCATTTAAGGTAATTGAAAATGTTTGATGGGTAAAATGAGGGTTAATGAATACTTTGTATACTTATGTAAGTGAAAGGAATCCATTGGGATAGTCTTGTGGAGGTCTAGGTGATCCTAGTCATCTCCTAGTCAACTTGGTAGATTTTCTGAGTAAAAAAAAGGATGATATTAGAATTCACACATGTGAAGGTGTCATAAGAAAGTGGTCATATAGTTTTCATCATATTTTTTCCTAAATAATGTGGTTAAAACTTAAGGTATTAATATGTTTTCTATAAAAAATTATGGTGGTGCAAAGTTGGTTTCCCAGGCAGATGTCACTATTTTCTATACTTAGCTAAATTTGCAATATCAAGTAAACAAAGGAAAAACCAGTCAGTAGTATTTTGTTTATAAATTTTTATAATGGATGAATTTAATGGTGGTGTGAAAATAAAATTATTATGCTAAATCAAGGGGTATCTAATAAAATTTATTAGGAGGTTTGATTGGTCATACAATTACATTTATTTCATGTGAAAGTTGACTATTATTGGTTGTGTTTTTTCTAAATAAACCAAGGTCAAAATAAATGATTGTAGAAGAAAAAGTATTGATAAAATAATGGTTTTATAAAAATAAAAAAATAATTATACTTCATATATATCATCATAAAAGTGATTTGGAGTTTTGAATGTTAGTACAGGTGAAGTTATTGTAGGTCAAAGTTGACTTTTGTTGACTATAATTATTGCAGGTCTAAGTAAGCTTCTTATAGTGGTGTTTATGAGCCTTTGGAGGATGAATTAATTTTTATTATTGATTTTATGATGTTCCTAAGGTATTTATATTTCCATCCATATGTGTTTTATACATGGAAAGTTTATATTCAGGTAGTTTGAGCCTCATTTGTGAAGATAGTGTTTTTAGGCTGGTTAACCCTAATAGGTCTTTAAGACCTAATGGAGGTTTTAGAGTATGAGAAAATAATTTGATGTTTCTTGAGAATGGATAAGGATAATATATAATTAAGGTAAATTTATTGAAGTGTTTTGGGTCATTTTTAAGGGACATATAAAACATAGTGGATTAAAGTGTTACATGAAGGTGAATTAGGTCTCTATGGGACCTATTGAAGGTTTGAAGGCTAAAAGAGGTTTCATAATGTGAGCAAGTGACTTGAATGTGTTGTATGACTTGTTAAAAATAAATATTCCATGTAGGATTTTTTTAAATTGTTTAAAAGGGTTCCATATTTGGTTAATGGCTATTGGAATCTAAGTGTAATGTGTGGCCTAATGGAGGGATAATTGCTTAGGTCTTGCTTAAGCCTAGTGTGTTCTTTTGAGCCATTTGAAGCATGGCCAACCTAATGTGTTGATGTACGTTGTATGTAACATGTCATAAGACATATATTTATGTTTATAAAAGTGGGAGAGATGCCTTAAGGGTTAAGTAAAGTGTTGTGGCTGACTAAGATTGATTGGAGAAAGAATAATGCATATGTACAAGGTAATTTTGGCCTCATTATGCTAGTTAGATAATGGAAGAGTGAAATTAATTATATATGAATTTTTATAATGGTAAGGGGCCATGAAAAATATCATAAAAATATGTTTAAGAATTGGAAAAGTTATAACACCATTTTTTTCAAGTCATGAGCAAGGAAGAAGATTTGTTTCAAGGTTATTAGGCCTATTTTGCTTTGGTAACCTAGTGCAAGGGTTTTGAAAATTAAGGAATGAAACGAATGGTACAAGAATTTGAATAAGTGCATGAAGGAGTGAAAAGAATTAGAATAAAATGTTTAACATGTCATAAAGATCAAATAGTGGTGTTAAAGGTAATTAATAAGTTTTGTATTGATTCAAAGCATGATTAGACCTAGTTTGTCAAGATGACTTAGAGTGAAGAAGTGAATTGATTATATGTTGAAAGAGTAATTCATAGCTTGTGTATGTATAATATTTATAATTTGGAAAGACTATATTTACATCTAATAAGGTCATAGTGTGAAGGAGGAATGGCCTCAAGATCATGAGCATGTATATACAGGGTAAAGAAGAGAAAAAGTTGTTGTATGCCTATGTAAAAGGTAGATTTGTGTTGTATGAAATACCATCACTTTTATGAGGTATAAAGTTAGGTTTTGAGATGTTATAAAGATATAATACCATAATAAAGTGTGTAAGACATCATATTATAGGTGGCTATCAGTTTGGAGGTGATTGAGTTGGTTATTGATCATTTAGGGGGTTGTAGCCTCCTTGCTAGTTGATGCTAGCTAAAGGTCAGGCAGGTGCTTGACTAAATTGAGTGGTGGGTGATATTTGATAATTGGTGCTGATACAAATTGAATAAATATATTTATAGGATAGTATTCAAAATCTTTTTTCAATTGGTTTTTCTACCCCATGAGGGTGTCCCACATAATTCATGTGTTATGTGCTTTAATCTTGCATTATTTTCTTTATTTATTACAATGAATGGTTTATATGATTCATGAATGATTTTTTTAAAGTGTTAAGATTTTGAAGGATTGGAATTGAATTTTATTTTATTGCATTACTGATTCACCCCCCTCATCTTAGTGATTGTGGTTCCAATAATTGGTATCAGAGTAGGTCCTTCAAGAAGGCTTGACAGCTAGAAAGTGGTACTTGAAGCACAAAATGGATAAGAAGCTAAGGAAAAAGAATTAGGAATAGAAATTTATGGTAAAAGGTATTAAATATTATAATATTTATTTTTAGATAAGGTGGAGTAAATATATCTCCAAGGAATTTGAATATGAAAAGATAATCAATAAACTTAGAGAGTAGGTCAAGTCCTCTATGGAATGTGAAGGAAAGGTGATTCATCTTCAAACCAAGTTTGAGATAATGATGGAAATAATAAAATAAAATAATATGAATATTAATGATATTAATAATCATTTAGAGGCTATAAATTTAATTTTTAGGTCAAAGAAGGCTGAGTGTGATCAATTAAAAACTGAGCTAGGCTCCTTGAAGTTTGAGCATAAGAAGCTAGTGGTCAAAATGGGCAAGGTTGAGAAAGATGAATTTAATAAATTCAAGAGAGATGATAGCATGAAAAAAAAGGTGAGAAGACAAGCAAGGCATCCCAATTACATGAGGTTTGTCAATTCATCTCATAAATAATGTTATGCTTGCAATCAATTTGGTCATATTTCAAGAGATTACAAAAGAAGTAACTTGTCAAAAGGATATAATAGATATAATCAAGAAAAAGGTATGAATGATATATTTTTTTCAAATGTCATAGAGTTGATCATAATGAAAAATATTTTAATAACAGGTTGAATTATTTCTCAAGTTAAAACAAGGTGTATGGAGCTCTTAGTGTGCAAGGAAGAGGTCATATATTGATATGGAAACCTAAGGCTATTAAGAGAGATTAGATTGAGAAAAAGAATGAATTAGTTGATGAGAATATTAGTAAAGATGGTTTTTTTATATGGTAAATATGAAGGCAAGAAAATAATACTATTTATTAGGGGATGTTGACAAAGGAGTCAAAGAGAAGATGGATGAGCCAATCAAGCCTATGAGGAGGCTTAGGAAAGATAAGCAAACTAGTGAGAGTATGGAGACTTGGGAATATTATAAGTTTTAGGTGTTATAAGTGCCATGGAAGGTGATGTGTATATATTGTGATTCATAGAGGCATTACTCAATCATTTTAATAATCATGGGATGGTGTTGCAAGGTTGATAAGTGAGAAACTAGTCATTGGGTCAAGGTGTGTTCTTTGTCTTGATATGCATATAATTGAGTATGGATTCTTTCAATTGATTTAAAGATTTAAAATATTTATATCACCTATTAATATCTATGAGAATTCATTTAAAGGGCTAAAGTTTTTTGTGGAAGAAGATCTTACTTTGAGTGTCCTTGGTTGGTATAAGGGTTTTAACACTAGAAACCTTGACATGGTGTATCTTGGGTTGTATAATGAGCTAGGTCATAAAAATTGGTGATCAGGTGTAAAATTATGATATTAAAATATTAAATTAGGTTATGTTATGATAATAGGTAGTCCCTTGATGCAAATATATGATATTTTCAAGTTATGTATATTTGTTTGCTATATATCTCTTTAAAGTGACCTAGGAGAAGAATATCTTTTCTTGTGCAAGAGAGAGGTTATTAAAGGGCCAAAATTGGGAAGGTAAGTTCATATTTAAGTATAATAAATGTACTAATTCAATCATATTTCATCCATAGATGGTCTAATGAGGTAGCTTGTTCATATTGGTAGCTAGAGATCTCTTATAAGCATGGATTCAGGTAAATTTAGTTGATTTTCATATGTTGAAGGTTTGTTGAGCATGTTATCATTGTTTAGATCAGTTGTGATTGTTTGATTAATATGAGAATTTTTGTATACCATTTAAATAAGTAATTTGGGCCTAGGAATATTATAATTTAATTTGGTTGTCTCATGAAAGGATGTTGGATAGTTTTGGTAACCTATGTGTGGATGAAGATGGCTCCATTCAAGGTATGCTCTTGTGAAAGAGTTTGCTTGTGTATGTTTGAAATATTTTGGTTTTATTCAGATGTAATATGGATGAGATAACTCAGGTTTATTGAGGATATTTGAAGTTTTGGCATGTTTTCTATGAGACAAGAATCAAGGAGAAATTTAGATAGAGGTGTGTTCTCTTGAATTGATAATATGTAAGGAATACAAAGAGTGAGGGGGAGTATATGTGAGATGTTTCAATTAAAAAGAGATTTTATGATTTATTATGGATTTATAATAGGTTATATGATATGATCATGATTTTATGGGGAAATTTCTAAGCTCTGTGAATAGTTTGACAAGTCCAAGGATCAAGTTGGCATGTTGAGGAAGAAACCCTTTGTCATTAATGTCAAAGGGGGAGAAAGTTTAGAATGAAGGAGTTATTAAATTTGGGAGACATAATTATAAAATATGTTTTTCATAAATTAAAAAAGGTGATATTGTTGATAATTTTATTGAGATGTATTTATTTTCATTGATGTCAAGGTGATCTTAGTACATAATGCATTGATGACAAAGTGATAGGTTCCAAGTGGATTTGAGAGTGCATATCATGTGTGCAAGCCTTTGAGGTGATTGACCATGTTATATGGGTAAAATTATGGGTAATTAGTTCTTGGTGTACTTATTAAAGTGAAATTAATTCATTATAATAGTCTTGTGGAGGTCTAGGTGCTGGTTTCCATCTCCTAATCAACTTGGCAAATCTTCTTGAGTAAATAAATTGATGACATCAACATTTAAAAGTGTGAAGGTGTCAAAAGAAAGTGGTCACATGGGTTTGTTAATATTTTTAACTAAATAATTTATTTAAAATTTAAGGTATTGATATGGTGTCTAACAAAATTTATGGTGGTGCAAAGTTGGTCTCCCAAGCATATTTCACTACTTTCCATACTTAGCCAAATTTGCAATATCAAGTGAACAAAAGAAAAACTAGTCAGTAGTATTTTATTTATAAATTTTGATGATGAATGAATTTTATGGTTTTGTAAAGTTTAAAGTGTTATATAAATTTAAGGGATATAAAATAAAATTGATTATGAGGTTTCACTAGTCATACAATTGAATTTATTTCATGTGAAAGTTGACTGTTATTGACTATTTTTTTAATAAACTAGGGCACAAAGAAATGATTTTAGAAGACAAAGTATTTATCAAATATTATTGATATAAAAATAAAAAATGAATTATACTACATATAAATCATCTTAAAATTTATTTAAAATTTTCAATGTCAGTACAGGTGAAGTTATTACAGGTCAAAGTTGACTTTTGTTGACTGTAATTATTGTATGTCTGAGTAAGCTTGTTTTAGTGGTGTTTATGAGCCTTTAGAGGATGAATGAAAGTGTCTTATGGATTGGATTATGATTTTTAGGTCTTTATATTTACATCCATATGTTTTTTGTATATGGAAGGTTTATATTAAGGTAGTTTGAGCCTCATTTGTGAAGATAATGTTTTTGGGCTAGTTAACCGGAATAGGTATTTAAGACCTAATGGAGGTTTTAGAGTAAGAGCAAATGATTTTATATTTATTGAGAATGGATAAGGATAATATATAATTAATTTAAATTTATTGAAGTGGTTGGGTAATTTTTAAGGTCCATATGGAACATAGTGGCTTAAAGTGTTACATGAAGGTGAATTAGGTCTCCATGGGACCTATTGAAGGCTTGAGGGCTAAAAGAGGTTTCATAAGGTGAGCAAGTGACTTGAAAGTTTTGTATGACTCATTAAAAATAAATATGGAATGAAGGACATTGTTTTTAATTTTTAAAAATGGTTACATATTTGTTTGAGGGCTATTGGCATCTAAGTGTAACATGTGGCCTAATGGAGGGCTAATTGCTTAGGTCTTACTTAAGCTTAGTGTGTTTTTATGGGCCATTTGAAGTGTGGCTGACCTAATGAGTTAATTTAAATTATATGTAACATGTAATAAGACATATATTTATGTTTATCAAAGTGGTATATGTTCCTTAAAGGTTAAATAAAGTGTTGTGGCCGACCAAGATTGATTGGGTAAAGAATAATGCATATGTAGAAGGTAATTTTGGCCTCATTGTGCTAGACAGATAATGGAAGACTAAACCTAATTATATATGAATTTTTATAAGGTTAAGGGACCATGAAAAACATAATAAAATCATTTTGAAGATGTGACAAGGGTTTAACATTATTTTTTATAGGTCATGAGCAAGTAAGAATATTTGTTTCAAGGCTATTAGCCTTGTTTTGCTTTGGTGATCTAGTTCAATGGTTTTGAAAATTAAGGAATGAAGTGAATGGTATGAGACTTGAAATTTTTTGTAATGGAATTAAAAGAATTATAATAACATGTTAAAAATTTCATATAGATTAGATAGTGGTGCTGAAGGTAATCGATAAGTTTTGTATTGATTCAAGTCATGATTAGGCCTGGTTTGTCAAGATGACCTAGAGTGAATAAGTGCATTGATTATATGTTGAAAGAGTAATGAATAGGTTATGTATGACTGATATTTAATATGTGTAAAGACTTATTTTACATATAATAATATCATAGTGTGAAGGATGAATGGTCTCAAGGTCATGAACATGTCTATGAGGGGTAAAGAAGAGAAAATGTTTTTGTATGCCTATGTAAAAGGTAGATTTGTGTTTGTATGAACTAACATAAATTTTATGAGGTATGAAGGTAGGTTTTAAAGTGTTATAAAGATAAAATACCATAATTATGTTTGTAATACATATTTTCAAAGGTGGATATCAGTTTGTAGGTGATTGAGTTGGTGCTTGATCATCTAGGGGGTTGTAGCTTCCTTGCTAGTTGATGCTAGTTAAATGTCAAGTGGGTGATTGACTAAATTGAGGGGTGGGTGTTCCTTGATCAGCTAGTTATAATATAAATTGAAGAAATATATTTATAAGAAAGTAGTCCAAATCTTTTTTCAAATGGGTTTTCTCCCCCATGAGGGTTTCCCACATATTTCTTGTGCTATGTGATTTGATCTTGCATTGTTTTATTTGTTCATTAAAATGAATGGTTTATATGCTTCATGAATGGTTGAGATTTTTAAGGATTGGAATTGAATTTGGTTTGATTTCATCACTAATTCACCCCTACTTCCTCTCAATGATTGTGCTTCCAACATGCCCAACTATAGTTAGCAACCCACACCAGTGGAGGGAGGTATGATTACCTATAGTAATGAGTTTTTTGCCATTAGATGCTGGAACCAGAGGCTAGGGAGAAGGTGTTGAAACACTAAATTCAATTTCCACATTGACCTCATCCTCAATGAGAGCAAGGAAAGAATAATCTACAAAGTGACCATTAAACAATTGCATATCTTCTTACAAATTTGTTGTATCTAGAGGAAGATAAATTCCCTTAACAAGGCCCCTAGATTGGGAATTGCTAAGAAGATATCCAAAACCCTCAATTACAAGCACATATAAGGTGAGGGATAAAGGTCACCCTTGGAAAATGGAGAAAAACAAATTAAATTGCTCATAGGTGACTCCATTAATGGAGAGAATGGTTGAGTCATTTGTAAATAGCATTTGGATGATTTGAATGAAATTGGGCTTGAAGCCCAAGGCTCTATGAATGGCGAAGATGAAAATCCAGTCAATACAGTCATAAGATTTTTCAAAATCAATTTTAATGAACATACCTTATTTTTAGACCTTCTAGCCCAGTCCATACCTTCCTAAACTAATATGATGTTGTTTAATATATATCTACTTATGATGAATCCTATTTTTCTAGGGTGAATAATGTGAGGAAAAAAATTACATAATCAGAGTGCCAAAGCCTTGGTAATGATTTTATAGGAAAAATTTATGAGGGTGATAGGATAATAATTACATATCAACTTGGGATCCTCTTGGTTAGGTATGAATTTAATTTTTATTTTGTTTATATTCTTTCCCAAAGAATGAGTATGAAAGGCCTCTTGATAAATATTATGCAAATCACTACCCACAAGATCCCAAAGGGTTTTATAAACTTCATAGGGGAAATAATAAATTCTTGGAGTTTTGTCATTTTCCATTTGAGAAACTACCTTATGTAGATCATCTATAGTGAGGATCCTATCACAATCCACCCACTAGGCAGGAGTGAGTTTGTAAGGCACCACTACAAGACATTGTTGAAGGGTAATTTCATGATTTATAGAGAAAGATTGAGCTTTTAACACTTGTTGATAGTGGAAAATAAAATCTTGAACAATATGTAGAGTCTTTGATAGTCTATTTCTAGCATAGAGATGACTTAGATTTGTCATTTTGAGTTTATGGCTCATAACATTTTAAAAATATCTTTTGAAGCTTTGTCCCCTATCTTCAGCTAGTGGAGCCTAGATTTGACTTGAGCTCCTTAAGCATTATATTTGTATACTATTTAGATATGATGCCATAAGGAAGATACCATGAACTACAATATCTTATTAAAGGGATCCTTTTATAGAGCTAGAATCATGTGGCTAAGCTCTAAGGAAGTAGTAGGGTAAGAGTGTCTTTGAATTTTAGCACGCCGGAGGCCATAGATTCATAGAAAGTTGAGGTCCTTCTAATGGTATAATTTCATCAATGAATCTAGCTAGATTCTTGGGATGGATGTGGATCCAAATTCCATACTCTATGTATGTGTGCCACTATGGGCCCATGCTTGAGTAGAGAAGTTTTTGGAAAGAATTTTATTTTGTGGACTTTGGGTTTCATGAACTTCCATGTCACTCAGAACTAAATAGGGGAGTGGTCAAAAATCCCAAAATCTAGAAAAACTTGTACCCAAGAAGAAAAAACATTATTAGTACTCCAGGTGTACCATATTATATTTATAAGTTAGAAGATTAAATTAGGGTCATAAAAGCTCCATTTAGTGCACATATAATACTACAGCTCCCTTTTTCCAATGGCCTAACATGTTAGTAGGTGACCCGCTTTATCTTTGGGAGATGCCACCATATTAAAGTCACCACATTAGACCCAATGGGAATCAAGGAGATCATCCATAATCCATCACCATAAATAGGTATGTTTAATGCAATCATTTGAAGCATAAAAATTAATAAAACCAAAAGAGCGGCTTTTAATTCTAAAATGCACCCATACTAACTAGTTGGTGGGGTCCATGATAGATTTCACTAAGTGTGGCCACTATCTTGGAGAAATGAATGTGATCACCCCTTTATGTCTTGATTTATGATTGCTATTCAAGATAATACTATCATGCTAGATGGAATTAATGACATCCGTCAATAAAAAATATATGACCTTAACTTCTTACAGACAAAGAATGTCCATCTCAAGAAGTTTCCTTCTAAAATCATGCACAATAAACTTGTGTTTTGGGTTTGTGAAACCCCAAACATTCTATGAAAATCAATTCATAAATGATGGGTGTTAAGGGACATACCTTTGAATTCTAGGTCTTCTAAGGCATCATACTGATTCTATAGAAAATGCCTACTATTGGCATTTAAAAAATCATCAAATTGGTTTATCATAGTAGGGTCAACCTAATAATCTCCTTCCTCTACCTCATCACTCCTCTTAAGAGGGCTGTGAGAGAATTTGGGTGCATCTTGTCAAGTAAGAAGTGGAAGAGTAGTTGGCTATGAGTCTAAAAATATGAAATAATTGGACAAAGGAGCCTCGATACCTTGTGACAAACATTAGTAGCCAAAGGGGTGTTAAATATCCTAGGTTTTTATACTATTTTTAGGGTTTCATCTTGGGAAGGATCTTTCTTAGTAGAATCTTGCTCTTGTGAGCCATTGCTTGATGATTGATTTGTTAGGTTGTGGAGCTAAAAGCTTCACTATATGCAGACATGGAGGAGGTTGCTAAGGTGCACAGCAACTGATGTTAGTAGTGCAACCAACATCGGTCATATCCAGAGCATAGGGCTATCGACATCGGTCATGGATCGGCCGATGTCGGTCACCTCCAAATAGATAGGGACCGACGTCAGTCGCCTGTTCATTCTAGAACTGGTTGTTGACAAACAGTTAGTTAGTTGAATGGGTTGTTTGCATGTAAAGAGTAATTTTAGTCTTGAGCTATGGATCTAATTATTGTAATTGGATGTCTAATTATTGTTTGCATGGGATCTATATAATAGAATCATGGGCTATATTGTAAGGTGTGCTAGTTTGAGAGAGCTTGGTTAGCTCCTTTAGTTTGAAGAGAGCAAGGGTAGCTCCTCTTAGTTCCATAGGGGTGCTGAGTGTGTATGATCAGGTAGATCTATGGGATAGCAAGATCTGGTAGAAGATCCACCAGGGTACTAGTTTGGAGAATCATAAGGACTTGGTGAGGCAAGGACAAGGGTTCTTTAGGGTGTAGGGAGATCTACATGGTAAGTAAGATCATTGATTTGTAGGTGTGTGTGTGTACATGGTCTAGGTTTACAGGTGTTGCAAAACCAAGTTGATCTGCAAGTGACACCAAAATCAGGGAGATCAACAACACAATAGGTAGCAAGATTAGGGGAGATCTACTTGGAGTATAGTGTGTACTCGATCATGGAGTACATGGAGTACTTGTGTACTGGTAGTAGTGATACTGACTGGTGGTACTAGCAGTAGTGATACTAACTGGTTGGAGGTGAACACCAACTCTGTGTTTGAGTTGTGTGTTGGGACTGTAATTGAGAGAGTGAACTCTTGAAGGTGAATTACTGTACACTTGGTGTGGGAAGCCTGTAAGGTGTGGAAGAGTGTGGCATCTCATCATTGTAATTCTTTTTTGGAAGAGTATTAATACAATTGGGTATTGTCTCTCATATTCTATGTTATTTCTGAATTCTAGTTACTTGTTACTTCTAGTTAAATTATGCATTTAGTTGCTTATACATGGTAATCCATTGTGCTTTCGGGTCCTAACAAAGTGGTATTAGAGCTTTATGTTCTAGATTCCTGACAAAGTGGTATCAGAGTTAAGGTTGCAGGGAGTAGGTTTGTGTTTGATTATAGGTCACTCTCAAGGGTTTGTGGTAGAAGAAAGTACACTAAGAATGGAGGAATTGAAAAGCAAGAATGGTCAATTACGGTGTTATGGAAAGAAAGAGCAGGTAAAGAAATTTTTTTGGTTGGTAAAAGATCAGCATGAAGGAACTAAAGAAGCAGATGTTGTAGGTGTTGTTGCACAAGATGCTCTGGGATGTTCCTTGGATAAAGTAGAATCTTGTTTTATAGATTCTGTTGCCTCTTTCCATACAGCCTAAAATAGAGTATTTTTCCATGTTAAGGTCCTTGAAGACTTTGGAAAGATTTATTTAGGGGATGGTGTGCCTTGTCAAAGTTTTGGCAAAGGGGAAGTGCGATTGAAATTGTAGATGGCCAACACATGGGTGTTGAAGGAGGTCATGCAGGTCCCAGTCTTGAAGATGTGGCTAATTTCTTCAGGAAAGTTGGGTGATGAGAGATGCACAAAAAATCTCACAGTGGATGTAATTGAATTAGCAAGTGGCAAGAAAGTAGGTATCCTTTATCTATCTACTTATATTACTGATTCTTCTTCTGTTGTGAAGATGTGGCTTTGTAGGCTTGGTCACAAGAGCAAGAAGGAGATGCATGTTCTTAAGCGGAAGACAGATGTCTTTGACAAACTTAAGAACTGGAAAGCCTTGGTGTTCATGGAAGAGATGATGGACAGAGATCAGTGGAAGGGTCTAGATAACTCTAAGTAGGGAAGTTTGGACAGGGTTTTGATCCGAAGAGAGCTTGCAGGTAAAAAAAATTGTCACTCATAGGAGAACACAGGTACCGGTGTCGGTCAGGAGGAACCGACGTCGAACAGATAGGTGTCGATGTCAGTAATG
>JARHVA010000131.1:0-47500 GCA_037957365.1 Torreya grandis | reverse complement strand
TGAAGGTAGGTTTTTATAGTTGGTCAGGAATTTAGAAACACTGATAACAAATGTTATCAAATTGAAGTTATAGTTGGAAATATCCACCTCCATTGATTTATGGCTTTAAACTAGACCCAAAACCATGTTAGGGTGATGGGAAAACAATGAATGAGAGGGGAGTGGGGGTGAATAAGTACTTTAAAACTTCCTTTCACATGTACTTTAACATTCCTTGAACCATCAAAGCAATACAAAGATGTATCAATGCATAAAGGGTCATTCACATGAACATAACACAAGAAGACACACATATGAGTAAAAAACCCTCAAGGGAAAGAAAAACCACTTATCCTTGAAAATAATATAAAATAATATAATACAAAATATAATAATTTATTGAATCACCAACTCCACATGGATTAACAACCCCAACTAATTAAGCACTGACCTAGCTAGGCTTTAACAAGAACCAACTTACAAGGAGGCACCAACCTAGCTAAGCTTTAACAAGAACCAACTTAACACCAACTCAAATGAATAAAACCTTTGATAACCTTAAAAATAATTTTTTTCTCACACAATAGATGATGATCACTTTTTCTAGTTCTTATATCTTTTTTATCCCTCTCAAATTTCCTTCTAGGCTTCTTCGCTCATATAGGTCTTTTCAATACAAATTAGGTCATATGACCTTGATATTAATCTATAGTACCTAAATTATATCTTCATGATCATTTTTATTAAATATTATTATGTTCTAAAATACCTCATTTATCTATTCAAAATTCTATATCCTTCACTTTACTCACTCTTTTTCTAACTAGTCAATTAGGCCTATTAGGCCTTGTTCTTATACTAGGATCTTTCTCATACACCTCTTGGTCAGAAATACACACTTTAAAACTTATATTTTAAACACAATAGAACTTATTTAATTAAAAAAAATGAATCAATCATTACATTATGTCAGTCATATCTCAATTGGATCAAATCTTTCTTTAGGCCTTGAAGAGACCTAATTCAATTAAGCCTTCATTAGTACATGTCACCCTTTGATTTTCTTGAAGCACTTAAAAAATTTATACACAAAAGGAAAAATTCATATCCACTTAAAAATCCTATAATAGTCTCATATTAAGTCCATGACACCTTTTATATTCAATCATCACTTGAAGCATGCCATTAGTATTGTTAATATTAGGCCTTCACACGGATAATAAGGTTTATCTTGAACAACTAAAGATAACATAATGTTTGGCCACAAAACCATGATAGTAAAACATATAAAGAAAACCTAAAATACCTCAAAAAATTCATAAAGAACATTATACTTCATTACATATGGCAAAATGACTAAAAAACAATCCTACAACTTGCTCACTTAGAACTGCTAGTTTTCCTCAAAGACCAGTCATGGTGATAATGACCTTTAACACCTATTGACCACTTTTAGAGACTTATGATGTATTTATATGATATCATGATATAATTATACCATTATAATATATAAATATAACATTTTAAAATATAAATATTTGTCTTGCAAGCTAATCTCATAACCCTATATCTCATTATCTCCTCTCCACTAGATAGGTCAACTTGTGAGCAACTTTTCACTATAATCACTGATCTCCAAAAATTCCATGAAACATGAAAAATTATTAAAAGTCATGAAAAAAATTTCTCTATACTTTGTTTCATCCCTATTCCATGATAGCACATTCCTACACCTCTTCTCACTAATGCCTGGCTTTTTCACTATTTCCACCATTAGGCCTATTAACAACTGGCTATCTTAGATGACTAGTTTATCACACATGAGGGATATAACCTATAAATAAACCACCATGGAAATAAAATATAAGTTTAAAACCTCTCATTCCAATTATTTTCATACTTTTACTTAGTAAACTTTGACTGATACAATAAATATTTGAGGAATGTGCACTTTCTTATAGGGTCTACTCACACACCTGACAACTCAATCACACTTGGATGTGATTTAGATATTTTAATACAATATATAATATATTTTATAGTCATTTGACACCATATTTGTCTATTCTAAGTAAAATCTTCAACATCGGGTCCTTATTAGGGTTCTAGGATGGTTTAAACCTGTTTCCACTCTTAATGATCATTCATAAAGCATAGCCCCTTAATCCAAAAACTAATGCCTATAATTTTAAACTAGGACCTTTCCAAAACTACCAATAATATATTAGGTTGTAATTAATAGGTTAAATGTGCCAATGAACACTTGAAAGTCCTTCTTGGGTTTGCATGCCTTCATTTTATGTATTCGAGAGACCTCAAAACCAATTTTCATGCCTTTTCTTGAAAACCATGACCTAAAAATTTGTGAAAATGATTGAAAAAATATAAAATACCTCTTAAAACACGAAATTATCCATAATTTCCTTGTAAAAATAAATTCATACCCCATTAGGCCATACTCTTTCTCTTTTATTGCTTAGACCTTGACCTGCAAATCACATTAGGCCTTGACACTGACTTTCATGCATCATTTCATGTGATATCCACATATATAACATACCCAATAAACATCATAAATGATTAAATAGTTCCATAAATCCTTGATATGCCTTGAAAATAAATCATGATGTCTCATTAGGCCAAGCAGGGTCTAGAAGAGGTCTAGTTGTAGACTTGACCTATAGGTCCTACTCTTATAAGATCACCTTGAGACTCACATGAATGATACAATGCCTCATATACATGATTAAACAACCTAATAAAACTTTTAATTCCTATTCTCACCAAGCCATCATGACCCTTCATGAACAAGACTAGGCAT
The DNA here is from genome assembly GCA_037957365.1 of Torreya grandis. Classification (NCBI taxonomy): domain Eukaryota; kingdom Viridiplantae; phylum Streptophyta; class Pinopsida; order Cupressales; family Taxaceae; genus Torreya; species Torreya grandis. Next base: position 44,700 of record JARHVA010000131.1, on the reverse strand, counting down.
CCTATTCACATACCTTCTCAAGATACTTACTAGGCTAAAAAACTTGACAAATTTGAGAACAAGGACCTTCCATGATGACCTTAGAATCACTCATGTAGTCATAAGAACATATACCAATCATTTATTACACTCTCAAAATCATTACAACACTGATCAATATTCTCTCTCATAGCTACATTCTTTAATGACCTCATGAACACCTTTCTCAAAAACCTTTGACATTAATGCCAAGCATTAACAATAGTAAAAATGCTCAAAAATATCCTTTGTAATTTATGGAAAACACATTACATACTAATCATTCTTATCTCCCCATTTTGGTCTTTCTCCTCCTTTGACATAAATGACAAAGTGATGTTTGAAAATCCTTGGATGACACTCCTTGAAACCAAAATACTCTACACATAGGACTTTGAGTTTATGAAACATAACAAAAACATGCTCCCCTTATCTCCATGCATACCTTCTTGGAACAAATCACCTACTATTAGAGATCATGATCATGGTTAGATCCCCATAAGTACTTGGCTTCTTCAAATATTTTTAGGGGTAAAAATTACACCCAATTCCTATCTTAAGTGTTCAAATGTTACCTTTAGAAGTGGTTTGGTTAAGACATTTTCAATATGATCCTATGTGGAAACATATTCAAGTTTGACACTTTGTTCACTTACCTACTTTCTTAGAAAATGATACCTAATGGGAATGTGCTTAGTCCTTGAGTTCATGATAGGTTTCTTTGAGATGTTTATAGCACTTGTATTATCACAATATATAGGGATATGACCATCATACTCCACCTTGAAGTCTTTTAGGGTTTGTCTTATCCATAGGACCTGAGTGCCACATGAATATATTGCAATGTAATTATCCTCACATGTGGATAATGTTCTACTTAAGGTAAAATTGTGCTTTTAAAGGGACTTGACCCATTACATAGTGTCACCTAGGTGATAAATACCAACCAAAAAACCATAAAAAAATTAAAAAAATGAGAACAAAGACCGGAAACCATAGATAAACAACACATACATTGTTGCTTCACAACACAATATTACAATCAATGATTATTTTTCCAATCTTCATATGCATTTGTCCATTCATTGATCATAAATTAGAAATTGATTTCTAATCCACTGACCAATTCCTTCTAAGCATAATTAGAAGTTTCACCCTTTATATTTTTTCTTGGGGATTATATCATTTCTTTGAACACTAGCATTGTTAAACAATCTTGCCAAACCCTGCATATTTTGCATAGCCACTTTTCTAAAAGTTACCAACATATTCAACTTTTGCTTGAGTTATTTGTTTTTATTTTCCATCCTAATCATTGTTTCCTTCAAAGTTTCAATGTGTGAAGACAGCTCAATCTCTCTTACCCATGCACAATATAAACTATTGGGTGAATATTTTGTCGACTAGCTAACTGGTGAGCAAAATAGTTCCTATCACCACAACATAGGGAGATTGGTTGTCCAGGTGTGCAATTTTACTACATCAATAGAGGACAAATCTCTCCTCTCATCAAGGGGAGGTTCCCTATTAAATATATGAAGGCTATATACTATATATATAAGTAGAAAGTAAGACACAAGGGTGGGATAAGCCATCCATCTCTCTTTTTTCAAAGATGATGTTCACAAACAAAGGAGAAAATCCTAGTGAAAACACTGAAGGCATTCTCTTCTTTTAGAAGTGTTCTTGCAAGGACTAGCAGGATTTATTTCAAGTAGTGATAAGTAATTGGGAACAAAAGGGCATAGTAATCAACAGACTGAGATGTAGCACAAAGTCTCCACCTCAACTACCTAAAGAGTGAAACACAAAAGATAATGGGGGCACAAAGTCATCCTAAAAGTCTCAACATAGAAGGAAAAGAAATATATACACTAAAAACAATTGTGAAAGCGCAAAGTCTTCCTTACAGTGAATTTTAGGACACTTTACTAATTACTTTCACTAATTCTACTTGCCAAATTAAATAGATGGGAACACATTCAGAAGACAAACATAAGAATAATCTCCTAAAATTATACAAGCCAAAATAGCACAAAGTCTACAAAAAACTTGCTTTCTCATTCAGATAAAATGAAAATGAAATTATAATCTGACCTCAAAGTCTCAGTATTCTCCTTTCAACTGTGCAGAGTTTTGCTTTTGTAAAAATGAAAAGTCTCCCTTCATAATGAGTATAAATTACAATATATAGCACTTCCAAGAAAGACTTGGGCATTTTTTCCTATGGGACGGCCCATGCTATTGTCAACATCTTCAATGCGCCTTCAGTTCTATCTGGAGGGACCATGTTGGGAGCAACACATTGCCTTAACTATGGCGTGTTCATTCATCTAATATGTCTCTTCCTTGGTATGGACTGTTTGGTCCTTTTCCTAATGTCTGCGTAGCTGTCTAATTTGCCATTACTTCATGGAAGAAAAATAGGCTTGCATCCTTGATTTGGTGCCTCAAAAGTCTACTTGATCCACTATTTTACCTACTAGAAATAACTCTTTTGAAGATATTTTTGGTCTTTTGGTCTCACTCCTCTCTCCACTATAGCAATTTGAGTCTTCGGGCTCTCTTTTCAGCCACTCGCTTGGTTCTCCCTTTAATTTTTGTGCTCTATTTGAATTTCCACATATATTCCCTCACTTTAAATTTGATGTCTATGGGACCGTCAATGGTCACTAGCTGCTTGAACCGTGTTAAAATTTGAACCTATGAACCATTTGAAAATTTCATTGGTTCATCAGTTTGTCAGTTCATTTTATCTCTTTTGGTTCATCACTTCCCTGCTTAAGTGCTTATTTGCTCTCTAGTTAAACCATCACTTTAATTTAACTTGCCTTTGGAATCATCCATGTTGCTTCTTTGTCCTTTCTAGCCCTTCTTGTCTAAGTCTTTGGGGGGTCCTTTCTATGTCTTTGACAAGTGGCAAGTTTCACTGTTATGAAACTCATTAGAAACTTATGGAAAATGGGATCCATGACACGTCTTGCCCGAGCAACTTCAAAAGAGGAACGCAGATGTAAACACTTGTCACATTCTGCTGAGTCATAACAAGACATGTGACATATTCTGCTTAACTTATATAAGCTTTAGAAACCTTTTGAGAGTCCTATGGAAGATGACACGTGGTAGCTTTTGCTTTTCTTTATAATGGACATGTGGCGGCTTTCGCTACACTTTATCTTTTCAGTCGGGCTTTTCCTTCGCTTTTAGTTGGGCTTTCTTCCCGGGTGAATTCCTTCAGACAAAATGCCTGAAGGACTCTAATTTGCCTTTTGCCTTGTTCATTTTTTTGAAGGAGTTCACTTTGTTCATTTTTGCTCACTGCCCTCTACAAGGGCACTTATTCCTTTGGTTTTGGGGCAGCCCCTTGAACTTATCGATCGAACCAAATGATTGAACCAAATTTGGTTCAATGTTTCAATTGGTTCATTCTTCATTATTTGTCTAAGTCTTTTTGATCTTTTGAACCAAGCTTGTTGAACCAATTGGTTGTTGAACCCATTGAACTGTTGAACCAAAATGGTTCAAGGTTCAACGGTTCAATGGTTCAAGCCTTTTTTTTTTCGTCAAGTGTTTGAAGCCATAGAACTTTGAAGTGGTTGAACTTTGAACTTTGACGGGTGTGCTCAACTCTTGCCAACAATGTTGAACCTTGAACCCTTAAACCCTTTTGCTTCAAGTTTCAATGGTTCAATGGTTCAATGGTGCTTAGAAGCTTGCTGATTGAATTCTTTTGATTGAACCAAGGTGCTGAACCAATCCTGAAAATGCCTGAGTGTTGGAAACTTACTTTTTTGAAGGAATTTTCCTATATAAGCCTTTGAACCTATTGAACCTACTAGTCCCTTTACTGAAAAAGCTTGAGAAATGAGGAATTTGAAAACTCAAAATAAATTTTGAGAAGGGAAGAGATTATTTTGGTCTATTGAACCAAAATAGTTCACATGTTGTCCCAAAAATGAGAAGTGCTGGCTCCAGTTGGGGAAATTCCTTTAGATGAGAACTTAGAATAGCTGAGGGGAGTAGAAACTAGAATCTCCAGTGCCTTGAAGTGTGCCATTGGGCTATGGAGTCATGTTACCCAAAAATAAAGGCTCAAAAAAATGAAAATGAATAACACAAAGTAGAAACAAAGACTATACAAATATACATATGTACAGGTGAACTTTTTTGACACTTTAAGAATTGAAGTGCTTCAGATGCTACCCATTATGAGACAATGAAAATGACATTTTATCCTAATAAACCAGCAGGAAACCATTTTCTCCCCAGAATTAGTGATGGGCGAATGGAACTCTCCACTAGGAATCACATTTTCATTGCACTCAAAAAATTTTTGAGAAGGGAAGAGATTATTTTGGTCTGTTGAACCAAAATAGTTCACATGTTGTTCCAAAAATGAGAAGTGCTGGCTCCAATTAGGTAAATTCCTTTAGATGAGAACTTGGAATAGCTGAGGGGAGTAGAAACCAGAATCTCCAATGCCTTGAAGTGTGCCATTGGGCTATGGAGTCATGCTACCCAAAAAGAAAGGCTCAAAAAAATGAAAATAAATAACACAAAGTAGAAACAAAGACTATACAGATATACATATGTACAAGTGAACTTTTTTGACACTTCAAGAATTGAAGTGCTTCAGATGCTACCCATTATGAGATAATGAAAATGGCGTTTTATCCTAATAAACCAGCAGAAAACCATTTTGTCCCCAGAATCGGTGACGGGTGAATGAAACTCTCCACTAGGAATCACATTTTTTGTGCACTCCTTTTGGCTCTCTCTTCTTGATCCATGGAAAGACGTGGTCTTCTCTATAAAAACCATAACTGCTTGCTCTCTCTATGAAGAGTTCCTTTTGCTGACTTTGGAGTACAACATTATGGTCCACTATCATAGCTTGCTATTCTACTAGTTCAATCTAGCACATGTTTTGATTGTCAACATCAAACTCCTGACAAACCATCAACTCAACATCTCCTTTGGCATGAAGGAGTCTGACATTTTCATCCTAAGCAGCCTTCAACCTGAGTAATAGAGATTCCTACTCGGCAGTTTTATTGGTGTTGCTGAATTACAACTTGTGTGAAGGAGGAAGAATATCCCCTTGAGGAGATATAAACACCATCCTAGCTCTAACATTAGTGGAAGAATCACTGCCATCAGATTCCAAGATCCAAGCATCATTAGAAGTTGATCTTATATCAAATATCTCTTCATTGGAGATGGAAGATCCTTCTTCATTTGTACTGCACCCTACCAATTCTTCTGATGCCTTGTTTGGATCAAATCTTAGATTGCAAGCTATGAGACTTTCATCAGCTAAGACATGGGCATCCTCTATGTTCAAGAAGTAATTACCCCTACCTAAAGGCTCAAATAGAATTTGAGCTATAGGGGCTGATGTTTAGGTGACCACAACTTTTGCCTTAGACAGGTCCACACTTAGTTCACCAATGTTTAACTACTCAAGATTGGCTTGCAAGAATTCAAATTTAGTCATTTGAATTTTGGATTTATTGACATGATCAATTATATCAGATGACTGAAATGGACTTGGAAGAGGGGATGGGCGTTCATCCTTTTGGTTTTTGGGAGGGGGAGGACTGGTCTGTGAATTTGAAGTAGAAGGTGCAGAAATGTTTGATGTACTTACCTTTTTGGCAATCACTGGGTCCTTTGACTAGAAAGGAAGAGGGGTTCTCTGCTTAGCAATTGAAATTATTGGTTGGGGTCGCTCCTCTATCTTTTCTTTATTGGCTTACTAGGTTAATTGATTCTTGGACTAGGTGAATACTGCATATGATCCTTCGACTGCTTCACCTTTACTTTTAGGTTCATCCTAGTAATTCAAGAAACTAATGTGGGAGTCACTAGCTGATTCTTCTTGATCCTCAATGAAGAGACCAACATCATTTTATTGATCAAACTCAGGTTGGAAAGAGAAATGATGTTCTATTTCAAAATATCCAATTGCTGAGTTGGTTGGAGGTGCTTTAAGGGCAAGGTTCCTCTGTGGGGGAGGAAGATGATTTGGTTGCCCTTGACTTCTGGCAGTGTTGCCTAGATATGGCTAATTGGGGAATGACCTCCTTGGTACATATTTGAATGAAAGAGCAGAAGACATACTTTGTGCCATTTGCATTTTCAAGGCTAGCAATTTATTTGATAGCTTTTGTACCATTTGATCAGTGGTGGCTGTGGGTGGTATTCAGAAGCTAAAGAGGGTTTACCTTTGTTAAGATCTCTCCTTATCTTTCCTACCAAGAGAAGGTCATATTCAACCTCAGTAGCCAAGTCCTGAGCAACAATAAGGTCTATGTGGCTAACACACCTCAATAAAAAACTCACTTCAGGTAGCTGCGAGTTGATGAAGAAGCATTTGAGATTTTCAGGTGTTGGCTGAGCAATTGCAAGAATCCTATTTCTCAGCTTGTCAAACTTGGAAATGAAATCCCTCATAGGCTCATGAGGCTCTTTCTTCATCTGGGTGAGCTGGGCCATCAAGGCATGGGCATCCTCTGTGGGCTTGAACCTTGCTTCAAACTTGGCTTTTAGGGTATTCTAGTTTGTCACTGATTTAGCCTATAGAGGGTAGAACCACTCTATAGCAGCACCTTGTAGGGTCTCCACAAAAATCCTGACTGCCACGACTTCAAATTCCACCCCTATCACACCACAGGCTATGCTAAAGGCTGCAATGTGTTCATCAGGGTGAACTCTCCCATCTCTAAAGAAATTGGGGAAGTTCTTCCTTGAACTGTGTGGAAGCTCATGCAGAGGTGGAGTTAAATTTAGTGGACCAAAAGAGTTACCCCAAGGGCCTTGAGCCATGATTTGATTAAGTAAAAGTGGTATCACAAATCTAGGTGGAGAATGGATAGGCAAAGCTCTGCTAGTAGCAAAAAAAGAAGCTCTGCCTTGTGTTGGTGGCTTGGTAAGACTAGGAGGAAGACTCCTAGTTTGTTGAAGGTGAGGTTGTGGAGGCAATAAATCAAAATTACTTTGCTGCACCAACTCAAAAGTAAGGTCAACAACACCTTCAAATTTTTGGCTTCTAGTATAACGTGGAGTTTCCATATTATGAAACAAAAATGGGAAAGGACTGGTCTTGCTTTAGCTCAAAGCTTGAGACTTCAAACTCCACTTTCTTCCCCAACAGCTCTAGTTTTGTAGACCAGATAATATAATGGAGATGGAGGAAGATGGTAAGGCTATAATGATAATGGGTAAGACACAGAATGGAGTCACCAGAGTCTATAATGGATAAGGGTAGGGACTGCTTCAATCTAAAACTTGAGGCTTCAGACTGCATGTTCATCCCCAGTAGAGTCACTAAAAAGACTGTTGAGTGAATATTTTGTTGACCAACTAATTGGTGAGAAAAATAGTTCCTATCACCATAGCATAGGGAGATTGGTCATCTAGGTGTGCAGTTTTACTACATCAACAGGGGACAAATCTCTCCTCTCATCAAGGGGAGGTTCCCTATTAAATATACAGAGGCTATATACTATATATATAAGTAAAAAGTAAGACACAGGGATGGGATAAGACATCAATCTCTCTTTTTTCAAAGATGATGTTCAAAAACAAAGGAGAAAATCCTGGTGAAAACACTAAAGGAATTTCTCTTCTTTCAGAAGTGTTCTTGTAGGGACCAACATGAGTTCTTTCAGGTAGTAACAAGTAACTAGTAACAAAAGGGCGTATTAATCAATAGACTGAGATGTAGCACAAAGTCTCCACCTCAACTGCCCAAAGAGTGAAACACAAAGGATAATGGGGGCACAAATTCATCCCAGAATCCTCAACATAGAAGGAAAATAAATACACACACTAAAAACAATTGTGAAAGCACAAAGTCTTCCTTATAGTTGATTTCAGGACACTTTACTGATTACTTTCACTAATTTTGGTTGCCAAATTAAATAGATGAGAACACATTCAGAAGACAAACATAAGAATAATCTCCTAAAATGATACAAGCCAAAACAACACAAAGTCTACAAACAACTTGCTTTTTCATTCAAATAAAATGAAATTACAATCTGAGCTCAAAGTCTCAGTATTCTCCTTTCAACTGGGCAGAGTTTCACTTTTGTAAAAATTAAAAGTCTCCTTTAATAATGAGAGAAATTACAATATATAGTGCTTCCAAGAAAGACTTGGGTGCTTTTTCCTATGGGATGGCCCATATTGTAGTCAATGTCTTCAATGCGCCTTCAGTTCTATCTGGAGGGACCATGCTGGGAATAGTGCATTGCCTTAACTATGGCATGTCCATTCATCTAATATGTCTCTTCCTTGGTATAGACTGTCTAGTCCTTTTCTTGATGTCTGTGCAACTTTCCAATTCACCATTACTTCATGGAAGAAAAATAGCCTTGCATCCTTGATTTGGTGCACTCAAAAGTCTACTTGATCCACTGTTTCACCTACTAGAAATAACTCTTTTGAAGATATTTTTGGTCTTTTGGTCTCGCTCCTCTCTCCCCTATATCAATTTGAGTCTTTAGGCTCTCTTTTCATCCAATCGCTTGGTTCTCCCTTTAATTTTTGTGCTCTATTTGAATTTCCATGGATATTCCCTCACTTTAAATTTGATGTCCACGGGACCGTCAATGGTCTCTAGCTGCTTGAACCGTGTTGAACTTTTAACCTATGAACCATTTAAAAGTTCATTGGTTCATCGGTTTGTTAGTTAATTCTATCTCTTTTGGTCCATCACTTCCCTAATTAAGCGCTTCTTTTCTCTCTGGTTGAACCATTGCTTTAATTGAACTTGCCTTTGGAATCATCCATGTTGCTTCTTTGTCCTTTCTATCCCTTCTTGTCTAAGTCTTTAGGAGGTCCTTTCTACGTCTTTGACAAGTGGCAAGTTTCACTATTATGAAAATCATTATAAACTTATAGAAAATGGGATCCATGACACGTCTTGCCCGAGCAACTTCAACAGGGGAACGTGGATGCAAACACTTGTCACATTCTGCTGAGTCATAACATGACACGTGACGTATTCCACTTAACTTATAAAAGCTTTAGAAACCTTTTGAGAGTCCTGAAGAATATGACACGTGGTGGCTTCTGCTCTGCTTTATAATGGACATGTGGTGGCTTCCACTGCACTTTATGTTTTCAGTCAGGCTTTTCCTTTGCTTTCAATTGGGCTTTCTTCCTGGGTGAATTCCTTTAGATAAAATATCTAAAGGAATTCCTTCAGATAATTTGTCCAAAGGACTCTACTTTGCCTTTTGCCTTGTTCATTTTTCTGAAGGAGTTCACTTTATCCATTTATGCTTGCTGCCCTTTGCAAGGGCACTTATTCCTTTGGTTTTGGGGCAGCCCCTTAAACTTATCGATTGAACCAAATGATTGAACCAACTTTGGTTCAACAGTTCAATGGTACCTTCTTTGTTATTTGGCTAATTCTTTTTGATATTTTGTACCAAGCACATTGAACCAATTGGTCGTTGAACCTATTGAACAATTGAACCAAAATGGTTCAAGGTTCAATGGTTCAACGGTTCAAGCCTTTGTTTTTTCGCTGTGTTTGAAGCTAACTTTGATGGGTGCGCTCAACTCTTGCTGATGACATTGAACCTTGAACCCATTGAACCCTTGAACCTTTTTGCTTCAAATTTTAATGGTTCAATGGTTTAATGGTGCTTAGAAGCTTGCTGATTGAATTCTTTTGATTGAATCAAGGTGCTGAACCAATCCTGAAAATGCCTGAGTGTTGGAAACTTGCTCTTTTGAAGGAATTTTCCTACAGAAGCCTTTAAACCTATTGAACCTACTAGTCCCTTTACTGAAAAAGCTTGAGAAATGAGGAATTTGAAAGCTCAAAAAAAATTTCGAGAAGGGAAGAGATTATTTTGGCCTGTTGAACCAAAATAGTTCACATGTTGTCCCAAAAATGAGAAGTCTATTTTTGGGGACAACAAACCATCTTGATTTTTTAGATTACTCACTTCCTTTTTAAGTCTAGAATGATATTTAATAAACCATCTCAAGAATGCCTTATGTAGGTTAAGGTCATCCTCTAACATTTCAAATTTATCTTCATGAGTTACAATGTCCTTAAAGAAATAAAAATATATCCTTACTTAAGCTTTATGTAACATGTCTTCTGTAGTGTCTTGAATATGCTTATTCTTCTCAGCAAACCTATCAAGCCTATTTGTACCAATATCTTGATCCATCACCTAAACCATATCATCTCTAATTTTCTAAGTTCTTTGTAGCATCACCTCTATGTTCTCTTAAATCTGCTTTCCCTTCTCAAAAGTGTTAACCCTGTTAATACCAAAATCTTGAACGACCACCTAAATCATATCAACCCTATTTTCACTTTCCCACTTAATTTGTTGATCAAAATGAATATTTACATTCTTCCTTTCTAGATTATCAACCTCTATGGTTTCAATTTTAGTGTTCTCAAGATTATTATTGTTGTCATCAAGAACAATTATATTATTCCCACCATGCACATTGTCATCCTTTGAATCCCCATCATGCCCTAAATTATTTCAAAGATTGGGTTTGCTCCTACTTATTAAATTCTTTTTAGGGAGAACCTGGTTAGAACCATGATCATTATATTTTCTCCCATGCACATAACCCTTTTCCCTCCCTTTTTTATTTATCCCAATCTCAATTTTTGGGTAAGGATAATGTACATTAAAAAAATTATAAATAAAAAAATAACACCATGATGTAGTAGTTTTGTTTTCCTACCTAACTGAACCTCTTTCAAAAATTTCTCAAGATAATGCAAAGTATAAAATGAAATGCTTAACATAATATTCACAACACCATTCCCGTTCTCAGTAATACCTTTGTTCTTCACTTTGTATTTTTATTTACCAAATATAAAAATTCTATTATCGCTAAACCCCAGAAAATCATGAGTAAACATGACTTCTACACACTTTTGAGTGAATATGTAATGAGCATTCAATATATTATAGTGTTAGCCCAACCATTATCGATAGTCATATTAAAAACATAAAAGCATACATGCCAAGTCTTGCAAAGGCAAGACAAACCCTCTTCAAAACCTTAGTTATATATTGGTAGTGTCATATTTTTTAGTTATAAGAATATCATTAACATTATTGGGCATAATATCTAATGTTCCCCAAATCTTGAAATTTTTAGCATCTACCCCTCTATTGGCAAAAATATTTGCTAACATATTCCCCTCCCTGTAAGTATGTTGAAAAATTATTTTTTTCAAATCATCTACTAATATGAAAAATTTCACTAATAATATGATCAATAGATCATGCCACCATATATATTCCCCTCACATGTGCATAATGTTACTGATGGTTACTTCTTTCTTATCCATGAAACTAGGCATCCACTTAAGAAAACATCTCCTCCACTAGTACTCTTTATATCATCTAGACTTCTTACCTAGTTTGTATCTATATAGGCTATAAAATTGAACTCCTTACTTCTTGGATACCAAAAACCATACTCCATAGTCCCCTTGAGATAATTGAGTATCATTTTGAATTATTTTAGATGATTCTCCTTTGGATACACTTGAAACCTTCCTATAAGACCTACTGCTTGCATGATGTTAGGTCTAGAGGTAGTGGTATATAAAAAACTTGTAATCTTTGACCTATATGATGTTTGATTGACCTTTCAAGATTCATATTCCTTACTCAACTTACACCCTATGATCATGGGTGTACTAGCTACCTTAAAATATTCCATGTTAAACTAATTCAACATCTCTCGTATGTACTTCGCTTGTGAGATGAATATGCCTTTTTCATATTGAGTTATTTACAACTTGAGAATGAATGATAGTTATCCTAGCATGGACATCTCAAACTCTTTATTCATCACTTTAGCAAAGGCCTTATTCACGTTTTAATTATTTTTACTAAAGATGATGTCATCCACATAAACAACTAATATCAACTAATGGTCATCTTCTATCTTTATGTATATACTACTATTTTAACTCCTCTTTTGAATCCTTGATCCAATAGATACCTATCCAACCTAGCATACCAAGATCTACGAGCTTGATTTATACCATAGAGATACTTATTCAATCTATAAAAATATTCCTTGTCATTTGATACTAAGAACCCCTTAGGTTATGCAATGTACACTTCCTCTTCCAAATTCCCATTCAAAAAGGCAAATTTGACATCCATATGGTATACCTTGAACCCTTTGAATCTTGCATATGCTAGAAATAATATGATGGCCTCCAATCTTGCTATTGGTGCAAAGGTATCCTTAAATTTTACCCCTTCAACTTGTGCACATCCATTTTATACCAATTTATCCTTGTTCCTAGTGGCTTCTCCATATTCATTCAAATTGTTTCTAAACACCCACTTTGTGCCAATGACATTCTTGTCTTTAGGCTTAGGAACTAATTTCCATGTCTCATTCTTCTCTATTTATTCTAACTCCTCATTCAAAACATCTATCCAAAATTTGTCTTTATTTGCTTCTATAAAATTCTTAGGTTCAATTGTAGATAATAGAATAACATTAATTGTGATTTAGATTACTTACCAGTCTTCTCCTTGCTTGCATACCTACATTATTTTTGCCAATGATTTGAGATTCAGAGTGATATCTATGAATCTATCTTGAGGGACATTTTGAGTCCTATCTCTCCTCAACTTCTTCTTCTTCCTCATCAACCTATATAGTTTATTCTTCATTCTTAAAATCCATACTCCATGAAGTATGCTTTTACTGTGAGTGTGATTTCCTTGTCTCATCAATCTTCACATTGGTACTTTCTACTATATTATATAACCTATTGTTCTAACATCTATAGGTTGAGCTCATTGATGAGTATTCTATGAATATACCTTCATCAGATATGGAATCAAACTTTCCTAAGTCTTTATCATCTCTTTTGATGAAACATTTAATCTAGAACACTCTAAAGTGTTCCATATTAGTAGGTCTTCCCTTTCACAGTTCATAATGAGTCTTGTTTCCATTAGTCCTTATCCATCTTCTATTCAGAATGTGGAATACAATACTTACTACCTCTCTCCAATATCCATCAGATAATATAGATTTATTTAGCATAGTTATATCCATCTCTTAAACTATCCTATTCTTTCTTTCCACTACACCATTCTACTGAGGTGTCTTAGCTATTGATAACTATCTCCTTATTCCATGAACCTCATATAAGTCATCAAACTCATTAGACCAAAAATCTCCTCCTTTATCAAATATTAGGCACTTAATCTTTCCATTCTTATCATTATCAATAAGATCCTTGAATGCCTTGAACTTGTCAAGAGATTTTAAATTTTCTTTTAAGAATGTAACCCAAGTCATTATTATGTAGTCATCTATGAGTAATATGAAGTATCTATCTCCTTGAACACTTTTAATTATTGTACACCCACATAGAATAGTGTGTATTAACTCTAAGGGTCTTGTGGTAGAATACTCCTTGGACTTTAACCTTCTTCATGTTTGATTACCATGTTGACAAGCCTTACAAAGTATGTTTTTAAGTTTGGTGATCTTCGGCATATTCTTCAAAGACTTCTTAGTGATTATCTTGACCATATTGTCAAATTTTAGGTGACCTAACCTTATGTGCCATAGCCAAATTTCATCTATTGTGATCATAAAGCATGTCTCTTTCTTAATCTCATTCAAGACACATTGCTTATTCTTAGTCCTCTTAGTATTAGCAATTAGCCTTCTTGATTTGGCTCTCCTTATCTCACACACTATTATGAAAGGTTAGTGTGTGTCCTTGATTGTAAATTTGACTTACACTAAGAAAGTTATGTTTCAAACCTTTCACATACAACTCATTTTGTGTCTTGGTATTCCCATTGTCCAAACTCAATACAACCTTTCCAACTATATTGGCAGTTGTATTATCTTCAAACCTCCCTATTCCTATAACATTCTTCTTTAATGAGATGAGATTATTTTTATCTCTTGTGATGTGGCTTGAGAAACCACTATATATATACCATTTCATGCCTTCATCTTAAATGTGAAAGGCAATCTGAGCTAGCATAAAAACCACTTTAGTCTTTTGTTCCTCCTTACCAAATTGTCCATCTTGAATCTTGAGCTCAATATGATTAGTCCTATCTTGATTTGGCTTCCATACCAATGTTTGATTATTATCATGCATTCTAGGAGCTTTAGATGTATTGTTTAATCTTGAGGTCCTTCTAACTCTATTAGATAATAATCTTGAAAAGTGTCTTATATTAAGACAGATGTAGTAAACAACATTTCTATAATTACCTCTTGATTGATTACTCCTTTTATCATGGTCCCATGATGACTTATCCTTTATTGAATTCGGATGTTTGATTGGATTTTTCATGTTGGTAATCTTGAATTATTCTAACTTATCATGCTCTATCTCAACCTTTCTCATTTTGTCTATAAGATGATCATGCTAAAACTTCAAGGAATCTAGGTCTATTTTCAAATAGTCATACTCAACTTCCTTTGACCTATACCTTGCATTGACACATTCTAACTAACTCTTGATATCATTGATAGTCTTATTTTGATGCTTAAAATCATAAATGGCACTTATGAGCTCAAATTCAAGGTCTAATTCATCTTGTCCTTCTTCATTTTCATAGAATACTTCTTCATCATACATGCTATCTTTTTCCTTTTGATCACAATAAATTTTGTGATTATTAGGATCACTTTCAAGTTGTTCTACTTGTCTCAAAGGACAAAGATCTGATAAAAATTATTGGAAACACAATTTTTTAGGGGGGGGGAGTGAATTAATCATTTAAAAATTCCTTTCACATGTAATTTAACATTCATTGAACCATCAAAGCAATAAAAATATGTATCAATGTATAAAGAGTCATTCACATGAGCATAACAGAATAAGACACACATATGAGTGGAAAACCCTTAAGGGGAATAAAACCCACTGATACATGAAAATTGAATATAGTCATATAATATAAAATATAATAATTTAATGAAGCACCAAATCTACATGGAGCACCAACTCCAACTGGCTAAGCACTAACCCAGCTAGGCTTTAACAAGCACCAACTTGCAAAGAGTAACGAACCCCTAGATTAATCAACACCAAATCATCCACCTAAAAAATTTGATCACATTTATAATAATTTTTTTATAATATAAAAAATGATTATCACCTCTTTTAGTTCTTTTCTCTCTTATATCCCTCTCAAACTGCCTTCTAAGCTTCTTCACGCATCTAGGTCTTTTTAAGATAGATTAGGTCATATGACCTTGATATTAATCTATAGTATCCATATTAGATATTCATTATAGTTTATCTAAAATATTATGATGGTATTCAATACCTCCATCTCTCGAAAATGCTATATCCTTCATTTTCACTCACTCTTTTTCTAACTAGTCAATTAGGTCTATTAGGCCTTGTTCTTATACTAAGCTCCTGCTCATAAACCTCTTGGTCAGCCATACAAACTTATCCACTTATATTTTACAAAACATATTTGTGAAGGCATGCAAAAAAATTTAATAAATCATTAAATTGGGTTTAAAATATCTCAATTGGACCAAATCCTTATTTAGGCCTTAAGCAAAACTAATTCAATTAGGCCTTCATTAGTACACGTTACCCTTTGATCCTCTTGAAGAAATTTTAAAATTCATACATGGAAGTAAAAATTAATATTAAACATAAATATAACCCTAATAATATCATCTTAGGTCCATGACACTTTTTATCTTCAATCACCACATGAAGCATGCCAGTAGTAATGTTTACATTAGGCCTTCACACACACCAAATGGTTTGTATTGAAAACTTGAAGATAACACAATGTTTGGAAACAAAAAAATGATAATAAAACATATAAAAATAACCTAAAATACCTAAAAACTTTATAACTTTATACTTCATTACATAGGTAAAAATGACTCAAAAACACTCCTGCAAGTTGCTCACTCAGAACTGCCAATTTTCCTCAAAGACTAGTCATGGTGATAATGACCTTCAACACATTTATGACCAATTTAAAAGAGTTATGATGTATTTATATGATATTATGAGATAATTATACCATTATAATATAAAAATGTAACATGATCAAATGGAAATATTGGATTTACAGACCAATCTCATAACCCTGTATCTCACTGTCTCATCTCTACTAAATAGGTTAAATTGTGAACAACTTTTCACTATAATCACTAACCTAAAAAACTTATGTAAAAAATTAAAAATTATTAAAATTCATTAAAAACATATCCTTTCACTTGGTTTCATCCCTATTCCATGATAACACATTCCTAAACATCTTCTCATTGTTGCTTGGGTGTTTCACTGTTTCCACCATTAGGCCTATTAGCAACTGCCTATCTTGGATGACTAGTTTAGAAAAAATTATTAATATAAAATATCCATAAACCAAAATGGAAATAAAATACATGTCTCAACCTTATCCATCCAATTATTTTCATACTTTGACTTGGTGAACTCTAAATATTACAACAAATATCTGATAAATGTGCACTTTCCTCTAGGGTCTACTCACACACCTGATAACTCAATCACACTTGGAGGTGACTAGGAGAGTTTAATATAATATATAATAGTTTTTATTTTAATTTTTGACCATTTTAGGCTATTTTAGCAACATATTCAACATTGGGTTCTTATTAGGGTTCTAGGAGGGTTTAACCATGTTTTTACTCTTAATGATCTTTCATAAAGCATATCCCCTTATTCCAAAAACTAATGCCTAGAATTTTTAGATAAGACCATTACCCAACTAACATAAAAATATCATGTTCTCATTCATAGGTTACACATTCCAATGAATATTTGAAATTCCTTCTCGAGTTTGCATGTGTTCATTCTGTGTACTTGAGAGACCTCAAAACCACTTTTTATGCCTTTTATTACAAATCATAACCCAAAACTTTGTGAAAATGATTGAAAAAAATATAATATCTCTAAAAAAACTCAAATATCCATAATTTCCTTGGAAAAATAACTTCATACCCCATTATGCCATATTCTCTTTCTTTGCTTGCTTAGACCTTGACCTACAAATCAAATTAGGCTTGATAATAACGTTCATGCCTCATTAAATGTGTTATAAACCACTATAAATACTCAATAAAAATCATAAATGCTTAAATATTTCCATAAATCCTTGATATTCCTTGACAATATATCAAGATGCCTCATTAGGCCAAGTAGGGTTTAAAAGAGGTCTAGTTGCAAACTTGACCTATAGGTCCTAACCTTGTAGGATCACCTTGAGAATCACATGTGTGATAAAATGACTCATATACATGCTCAAAAAACATCATAAAACTTATAATTCCTATGTTCATTCATCTCACCAAGCCATCATGACCCTTCATGCACAAGACTAGGCATCTTATTCACATACCTTCTCAAGACACTTACTAGGCTCGAGCATTTGACAACTTTGAAAAAAAATACATTACATGGTGACCTTAATATCACTTATGCAGTGATAATAGCATATAATAATCAAGTTTTACACTCCAAAAATCACTACAACACTGATCGATATTCTCTCTCATAGATACATTTTTCAATGACCTCATGAACACCTTTCTCAAGAACCTTTGACACCAATGACAACATCAATGCAAAGCCTCAACAATAGGAACAATGATCAACATAGGGGTGGTGAATAATGTCTAGTACCAGGTTCCTAGCCTTTAACCATGTCTTTTCTAGAGATAAAGTACCCATTTTTGCCTCAAGAACATGGTTCCCAATACAAACAAATAATTATTTTTGGGAAAACTTTAGATGCTCATATAATAAAAACCATAAGTCACATGGATAAATGTAAATAAATGTCATGTGCATCTATAATCCATATAATTTCACCATATATCATTTTTATTTGATGTAAGATAAAATTTTGTGCCAGACAATATACTAATTAGTGCTAAAATCCAAATTTATGTAGTCAAGAGACAAGTGTTTGTTCCCCAACTAACATTTCCAATTTTAAGATCTCTAATTGAAAAACCACCACTTAAAACACACTTAGATAGGAAAATAACATGTGTTAACATTACCATGAGTTCTAAATCCACCTGAAGTTAGGTTTTCATAGCTGGTTAGGAAAATGGAAACACTAACAACAAATGTTGTCAAATTTGAAGTTGTAGTTATAGATCTCCACCTCCAGTTCTTCATGGCTAAAAAATGGAAACAAAACCACATCAAGGATGGTGAATAAAATCTATGACCAAGTTATTTACCTCATACCATGGACCATTTTGAGATGGATTACCCATTTCAACCTCAAGAATGTGCTTTCTAATACAAGAAAATAATTATTTTTGGGCCAAATTCAGACATGCATATAAATAAATTTGTAAGTCACTTAGATTAACCAAAATAAAACTCACATGAATCTATAATCCATATAATTTCACCTTATATCATACATAATACATGAATTTTGGTAGACAATATAGTAATTAGTATTGAAATGTAACTTTTATGTAGTGAAGAGACAAGGGATTGTCCTTTGACTGATGTTTACACTTATTCGATCTCTACTTATAAATAAACCACTTAAAACAGACATATATAGGAAAATAAAATGTTTTACCATGACCATGGGTTCCAAATCCACTTGGAGTTAGGTTTTTACAACTAGCTAGAAATGTTGAAACACTGACAACAAACATTGTCAAAGTTGAAGCCATAGTTTGTGATCCCCACCTTAAGTTGAAGCCATAGTTTGTGATCTCCACCTCTAATGCTTCATGGCTAAAAATTGGAACCACCAAAATGTCAAAGGTGGATGATAAAATATTGGAAAACACACCATATTTGAATATATATTATGTGTTCAATCCTCAAGAACATGCTTCTTAATACAAAAAATAGTTGTTTTTTGGGCCAAATTCAGACACACATAAAAAAATCATAAGTCACTTGGGTGAAATGAAATAAAAATCACATATGTATGTAATCCCTCTAATTTCAATATATTACTTTATGAATCAATGTAAGAGACAAATATGTGGAAGATGTTATACTGACTATTACTAAAATATAACTTTTATACAATCAGGAGACAAGTGTTCATCCTTTAATTAATGTTTACACTTCTAGGACCTCCCCTTATAAATAAACCACTTATAACACACATATATAGTTAAATAAAACATATTCCAATGACCATTATCTATTCATATAATTGGATTTAGGTTTTTAATATTGGTTATAAATGTAGAAACTTTGACAACAAATGTTATCAAAGTTGAATACACAGTTCAATGTCTCCACCTCCAGTATTTTCTAGCTAAAAACTGACATCAACACCATGTCAAGGTGTAATATAACATTAAGACCATTTTATTTTCATCTAAACATGCTCTGTTTGGATATAAAATACTTGTTTTTGCCTCAAGAATGCAATTCTAAATATAAGACAATAGTTCTTTTTAGGTCAATTTTAATTGCACCTAAACTTAGAACTGTAAGTCACTTGGATGAACCAAAAAACCCTCATTTGAATCACTAATACATATAATTAGACCCAAAATCATGGGGATATAATTCAAGAGACAAATATGTGGCACATGATATATTACTTGATTTGAATTACAACTTTTATGCAGTCAAGAACCATGTTCTTATCCTTCAACTGATGTTTTCACTTTTGAAACCTCCCCTTAAAAATACACCACTTTCAACATGTTTAGATATGCAAATCACACATATTACATGACCAAAAAATATAAAACAACATAGAGGTAGGTTTTTAAAACTAGTCAGGAATGTAAAAACACTGATAGTAAATATTGTTAAAGTTAAAGTTTTAACTAGAGATCTCCACCTCTAGTGATTAGTGGTTGAAAAATAACACTGCCACCACATCGAGGGTGGTGAATAATGTCTAGGACCAAGTTATGGGCCTATAAACATGCCCATTATAGATACAAAGTACTCATTATTAGCTCAAGAATATGTTTCCCAATACAAAAAATAGTTACTTTTGGGCATACTTCAAGTGCACATAAAATGAAAAATCATAATTTACTTGGACAACCCAAAAGAACCATCATGTGCATCTCTAATCCATCTACTTGTACCTTAGATCATGAAAATATGACATAATAGATAAATATGTGGTAGATAGTATATTAATCAAGTCTAAAATGTAACTTTATGCAGTTAAGAGACAAGTATTTGTCCTATAACTAATGTTTCCACTTCTGGGACCTCCCCTTGAAAATACACCACTTCCAACATGTCTGAGTAAGAAAATTATATGTGTTACCGTGACCACAAGATTTGAATCCACATGGGGTTCATTTTTATAGTTGGTCAATAATGTGGAAACATTGATAATAAATGTTGTCAAAGTTGAAATTATGGTTAGAAATCTCCACCTTTGGTGCTTCTACCTAAAAACTAGCAATAACACTATATTGGGGTTGGTGAATATCATCTAGGACTAGGTTATTAACCTTTGACCATTCCCCTATAGAGAAAAAATACCCATTATATCCCTAAGAACATGATCCTCTTAGCTTCAAAAGAATATGAAATTCTCTACTAATAGTGGCAACTGCATGAATGTGTAAGATTATTTGGCACCAATAAACTACAAAAATATGCTAGTAAGTAATTAAATTGAAATTTATATGTATGATATACAAAATCAATAAAATTTGATAAAAATAAGTAAATTTACGTTGGATAACTCAACATACCTTTAAATTTCAATACAATAAACCATTAGGATCTACTCTACTCTTGATAGTAGCAAGAATGTCTTCATGGTCAGACTCACAAACCTTTCATAAATTATTTTTAATGGCCTTCCCTAATATTTGATCGATTATTTTTTTCAAGATATAAATTTTAATAGTTTAGTATCTTCTTATGTATTTCATAGTCTTCAAACAACTATGCATTTGAATTTTTTATAGGATATCATTGAAGCCAAGTTCTAGTAACTACCACAGATCCAATGGGATAGTCAATGTTTTCCACATCTGTGATTGAGGAAGTCGATTTCCTTTTTTACTCTACACATCGACATAATTATTAATTTGTTCCTTATTCATTATCCTCATTTTTAATAAATGAAAAAAATCCCTATATCACAAAATAAAACATTTTTTAACTATAGTGATTTTGATAAATAATGAGAATTTAGTATTTAAATATTAATATTTAACTTAGTTTCCGTATACATGGTCAAATTTAATTGATGATGTCATATTTGTAAATTTTAAAACTAGTAGAACTTGATAAATGTCAATTGAAATTAAAGGTATACATTTTCGTCCATCCACCCCCTCTTATGACTCACACTCATTCCAAACAAAGTCCACTCATGCAGAATATAAACATGGCATGTACCTTGTATGGACCATCCAAAAATATGAATTTGAGATACAAAATGAGTGGATCTCAGTTCATCATATTATTGTCATACAATCCTCATACCTTTCTAATTGTTCTTCTTCTATCAACCAAAAATATTTATGAACACTAGAGTTTTCTTGAGCACCATGGTCCATTTTTTTGTTACAAAATTTAATAATGGTTTTTTCATCAATAAAATCAACACCATATTTGAACTTTAACTCCTCTCTTGCAAGGTATATTTTGTGTAAGTGCACAATGTTGGGGGAAAAAAAAGGGGCCTACTCTTGGACATGTTTTTCCTAAAAATTGAGAAATATGAAATTATATAGATAATTTGATATGGCTACACTCGAAATTTGAGGATGGTGTAAGAATTTAAATTATAACATTTTGAGTCTAGTTTCTAAAACACCAATTTAAAAAAAAAATGTCAAGTATAACTAGGATAAACATTTAAAATTTGAATATGAACTCCTATTTTTTTTAGGAAAATAGAGTAAATAGCCGACTGTGAAGCCCATCATTTTTTGAGCATCATTTAATACTATTTTAAACCATTTGGTGAAATTTTAGATAAGAACATCTAATTTATAACCTATATTTTTTAATAATTTTTTCATGAATAATTTTTTTAATTAATTTTACAAGTAAATAGATACTAAAAATTGATTAAAAAATGGATAACATGTTGTGCAACCCCCCTAACTACTCAAAAAAATGATTTTTTTGAATACATATAGAATTAGGCATAGTTTGTAACCATTTTTTTTGCATTTTGATCCATGAAAAAAAAAACACACAAACATATATATGCATTATATTTTTAGCATGTAGTAGCCTAAAAAGTTATAGTTAGAAATTGACATAGATGGAAACCTTAAAATAGTCCAAAAATTATAAAAGTAATATATTTATAAAGAGGAGAGCATGTTTGTCATTGTGGCAATAATTATATAAATTTTATCATTGAAATTTTTAGTATATTTGGTGATGGAAGTTGAATTTTATTATTTTCTATCAAAGATCTTAGATTCAGATGTGTGTTGACATGTCCAAGCCTTTGGATAAAGAATCCAAGCCATTTATGAGCCAAAAGTCTTAGTTTTTGAATTCAAACAAACCATAACACATATGCACTATATCATTTACGTGTTACTTTAACATTGCAAAAAAATAATGAAGATCTATTAGAAGAGGTAGAAGGCAAAAGCATGGGATTTTTAAATAATAAATAACTGTACATGTAATACCACATACACATTATGTCCAAATGAAAGTATTGAATGGGTTAGAAAGTAAAAAGGTGATGAGTTAGGAGGTGGTGGAGGGCTTGTTTAATAAAATAAATGTTTAGTATAAGTTGACATTTATATTATTACACTTATATTCCTCATACTTTAAATTTATTTTAGTTAATATAATAAATTAGGGCACTTTGCATCTAATAGATTTAGTCTCATAGCTTCAAACCTTATGATGTGGAAGATAGTTAGGCATTTCTAATCTAGTTAGTACTTAAGCATTTTCAAAGATATAATATTTAACTTAAGGATTCCAAGGCATAAATTTTCCAATTGGTGTCCATTTTGGGTAAACACATAGTCATTTTTTAGGTTTTTATGCCTTATAGATTGGTTGTTGTCATTTATAGTAGTCTTAGGTTTATCAAAATTGAAGTTTACAAAGCACTCACTTTGAATTCAAGCCAAAGATATGTGATTTGGGAAACATAGGTCATATTTATGACCTATACACATAAAATGACTACTTTATGTAAATTTCACTTGCTCATCAGCCCTCCCTCATTCTTAATCACTTTATCATCATCCCTAATCACTCCCTCCTCATCCCTAATCACTTATTCATTGAAATTCACCATCCCTCATCATCTATAATCACTCCTTCATCATCCTTAATCATTCCCTCATTGACCCTCATCATCCCTAATCACTTATTCATTGTACCTCATCATCCCCAATCACTCCTTCTTCATCCCTTGTAATCCATAATAACTCTATCCTCGTCTTGCATCATCCAAAATAACTCCATCATTTACCCTCACCATCCCTAATTACTCCCTCATGATCCTCACCAAGGAAAATTGTTAGAATAGGGGTTTATTGTTTTTCCATATTTATTTATTATGGGTTTTTTTTCCCTCTTTTTGAGTTTTCTTACTTTCATGAAAACACTTGATTAGGTGTAATTAGTGTTATAGTTTGACCAAAGTTCCATAATCACTCCATCCTCATCTAATTGACTAGTGGGATTAAAATATATGTATGGATATCCATACCTAGACCATGAAGAGAGTGTGTATCTAGAGCCCTGGGATAGAATAAATAGGTAAGAAAACAAGTAAAGGGTGGGATGGGATTGTATTACTTACATATATATTAGGATTTGAGCATATAAGAATCCCAATCCTAGAGTTTAAAATCTATCTATATATATATATATATGTACATATATATATATATGTACATATATATATATATATATATATATACATACATACATACATATACATACACACACACACACATATATGTATATATATAAGTATATTTATATGTATATATATATACACATACATATACACATATATATATGTATATATATATATATGCATATGTATATACATACATACATACACACACACACACATATATGTGTGTGTGTGTGTGCGCGCGCGCGTATGTATATGTATGTTTATATATATATATATACATACATACATATATATATATATATATATATGTATGTATGTATATATATGTATATGTATATGTATATATATACATACATACATACATACATACATATATATATATATATATATATATATATATACATACATATATATATATATATATACATACATATATATATATACATACATATATATATATATATATATATATACATACATATACATACATACATACATATATAGATTTTAAACTCTAGGATTGGGATTATATGTATATATAGGGGAAAATAGAGACTTGTTGAAAATTCCAATCCCAACCCCATATTTGACTTATCATTTTCTATATATGTCATTGAGTGTATGCCTATAGTAGACTATATTTTTAGGTAGATATATAGGTGGTCATCAATATATTAGAATGTGTTCCAATATAGTATTCAATATAGTGTGTTTCCAAACCCAAATTGATCTACACACAACTTGATCTCTACCAAAATTGATCTATGAAGGTAATGAAGGGCATATGCCTTAATATAGTGTATCGAGGAGGGGCTACTTAGATCTTGGGAATGTGCAAGTTATCCCTAAAGAATAAAATGGGGCCATGTTGTACTCTAAGTATACCCCAATCCATAATAAATTATATCAAAAGATAGAATAGAAATGGGTTTCCCATCATAAATATATGTGGGGCATCATTCTGAAGGCCCTACCCTAATCTCAAACTTTCCCTACTCGATAAGGAAATAAAATATTTTCCTACCTAGTCCATCTATTCCAAGGAGTAAGGAATGGGAAGTTTACCTTATTGATATATATATTTGATTCATCTAATATCATATTAAGGGGAGATTATAGTATCAATAGATAAAAAGAGATTAACGAATAACTATAAAAGTATGTTTGCCATCCTGATATCTAAATTTGATTTTCTTCTGGATTAAAACATGGCTATCAATGAACTTTACTTTCTAATATATATATATATTATTACCCTATTAACTAGCTATGTCCTAACCAATAAAACAAGGGAAGCTCTATACTTGATCTATAGATTTCACACATTCTTTCCCTACCTACTAAGCTTTTATTGTTGGCAAGTGAAGATTTTTTATCACTAGATAGAATGAGAAATTCAATTTTGAATCATGTTACATATGTAATAGATATAAACCATTAAATATGCCCTACCTACTTTGCCTACTTGAGTATACCCTACCTAATTTACCTACTTGAGAATGCCCTATCTGAATGAATATTTGATCCATATCTAGATCTTGACTATGACCATATCTTTAATACTCGACACCTAATTTAATACCCAAGTCATATTTTTAATGAAGATGGAAAATAATAACCTATATATAGAAAGGAGTGACTAGGGATGATCAAGAACACGCATAAAAACACTACACCAACCATAAATTTATTGGAGGGAGTGATTAAGGATGAGGAGGGATGAATAAGGAGTGATTAGGGATGATGAGGGATTATGAGTGTCAATTAGAGAGTGATTAGGGATGATAAGAGATGAGGAGTGATTCATTAATAATAATGAGGGATGATGACGGAGTGACTAAGGATGATTAGGTTCAATGTGGCCATGATTAGGGACAATGAGGGCCAATGAGGGAATGATAAAGGAATACGAGGGATGATGAAAAATTATTTTACCATATATATATATATATATATATATATATATATATATAAGGGGTAATATATAATATCTTAGTTGCCTTCTCTACCCTATATAGGTTATAATTCCCCATCTCTTTTCCAACATATAGATAGGTAATGCACCCTCATCTGAAGCATTGTTTTAGTGCCCATTCAATAGGATGGAATGAAATGAATTAATCTTATACGCATTGGGTAGAGAAGGCCACCAAGATATTATATATTACCCCTTATAAGGGGTAATATATAATATCTTGGTGGCCTTCTCTACCCAATGCGTATAAGATTAATTCATTTCATTCCATCCTATTGAATGGGCACTAAAACAATGCTTCAGATGAGGGTGCATTTACCTATCTATATGTTGGAAAAGAGATGGGGAATTATAACCTATATAGATAAATGAGTCACTAAGGATGATCGACCGCAAGCATAAATCCATTACACCCACCATAAAGGCATTTGAGGGAGTGATTAGGGATGGGGAGAGAGTGATTAGGGATGATGAAGGATGATGAGTGTGACTAAAGGAGTTACTAGGGATGATAATGGATGAGGAGGGAGTGATTAGGGATAATGAGGGAGTGACTAGGGATGATGAGGGTAGATGAGGGAGTGATTAGGGATAATGAGGGTAGATGAAGGAGTGATTAAGGATGATGAGGGATGATTAAAAATTCTCATACCATATCTATATATATAAATAATTTATATTATTTGGGTGATCTTATTTTTACCATGAGTGTAATATTAATTTGTTACATTGATTACTTTTGAATGGGCATAGAAACATGCGATTCATATCCATTCCATTCCTTCATAACCATGAACATGTGTTTCATTTCCCATTTAATATGAAGGAATGGAAAAAATAAATCTTATACAAATGTGGTAGAGAATGTTACCCATATAATAGATACTACCCCTATATATAGATATGGTGCAAGACTTTTTCATCATCCCTCATCATCCTTAATCGCTCCCTTATTGGCCCTAATTTTACCTAATCACTCCCTCATAAAAATTCATTATCCATAATCAATTCCTCATCACCCCTTATCATCCATGATCAATCCCTCTTCATACATTATCATCCCTAATCACTCCCTCAGTGACACTCATTTTTCTTCATCATCCCTAATCATTTTTTCCTCATCCTTAATCATTCCCTTTAATACGTTTATGGTAGGTGTGGTGGATTTATTATTATGTCTGATCATCCCTAGTCACTCATTTCTCTATATAGGTTATAATAACTCATTTTATTTGAATATATGGCTCAATCATTTCCCTCTCATTTGAATCATGTGTTTCAGTGCCCATTCAATAAGTGTGAATTATTCTTGCATACATGGGTAGAGAAGGTCTCCCAAATAATGGATATCACCCCTATATATAAATACAATGAAATATTTTTTCATCATCACTCAAAATCCTTAATCACTCTCTTATCAACCCTCATTATCCCTAATCACTTTCTCATCAACCCTCATCATCCCTAGTCACCCCCTCATCATCCCTTATCATTGTTAACCACTCCCTCGTTATCCCTCATCATCACTAATCACTCCCTCATTGACCTTCATAATTCCTAATCACTCTTTTCTCCTCCCTCCTTATTCCCAACCATTTCCTCCAATACCTTTATGGTGGGTGTAATGGATTTTAGCTTGTTCTTGATCATCCATAGTCATTATTTTCTCTATATAGGTTAGAATGCCCCATATCCTTTCAATATATGGCTTGGGGATTTAATTAGGTATCAAGTAATAAAAATATGGTTAGGTAATATATATATATATATATATATATATATATATATATATATATATATATATATATATATATATATATATATATATATATATATATATATATATATATATATATATGGTTATGATTAGATAGAGGTATTCAATATCAAGTTATGGCTTAGGTATTTTATTAGATAAAGAATACACAAGTAGGTAGGGCAATACATATATGTAGGTGGGTTATACTTGAGTAAAATAAGGTTGGTACAACATACTCAAGTAGGTAGGTAAAGAAGGATAGGCAAGTAGGGAGTACTCAAGTAAAATAAGGTATGTAGGGCATAGTCAAGATCAAGATATGGCTAAGGTATTTAGATAGGACATACTCAATCAAGTAAAGTAGGTATAACATACTCAATGATATATATATATATATATATATTGCATATATAACATGATTTAAAAATTCAATTCTCATTTATGTATTAGGAAGAAAGTTTATCTTGATAATAATAGAATTTAAGTAGTTAGTGAAAGAATATATGATAGTTATAGATCAAGAAGTAAGATTCCATTAATATCTAAGAATATATTATAGATAGGGAAAGTACGTAGGACAAGAAAAAAGATATATATCAGTAAGCAATATTCCCTTGCCTTATTTGGTAGGGCATAACTAAGTAGGTAGGGTAATAAAAATGATATCTATTGAAAACCAAGATTCCATTGATAGTTATGACTTAATCCAGAATCAAAGAAAATCTATATATTGGGAAGGTAATATTCCCTTGATATCTATAACTAGCCACTCCTCAATACACTAGATTAAGGCATATGCCCTTCATTCCTTTCATAGATCAATTTGGGTATAAATTGGGTTGGGTATACTAGCTACAAGATTGGAACACACTCTAATGGATTGGTGACCACCTATTTGAAAATATGGTTTACTATGGACATACTCTCAATGACATATAGATAAAATGAGAAGTCAACTATGGAATTGGGATTGAAACTATCAACTAGTATCTAGTCACCATTATCTATATAGATATAAATTTGGATTCTCAACTTTGAGATTGGGATTCCTAGACACCCAAATCCAAATATATATGTAAGTAATATGATTTCATTCCACCCTTTGCTTAAATTTTTGCCTATTTATTATGGCTTAGAGATTTAGATACATACTCTCTCCATGGTCTAGGTGTGGATCACCATATGGATCTTTGAATCCCATCAATAATCAGATGATATATCTAAATTACTTATTTGAGTAAAAGAGGTTGAGTGAAATAAGATTTTATTTGGGGCTTATTTGAGTGAGTAAAATTTGGAATTAGAATAAAATCCAATCAGGCAAAAGTGAGAATCTATTACACCCACCATCAATGTATTTGAGGGGTGATTAAGGATGTAGAAGGAATAGGTGGGAGTGAGAAGGGATGATGAGGGAGTCATTAAGGATGATTATGAATGGTGACGGTCAATGAGGGAGTGATTAAAGATGATAAGGGAGTGGTTAGGGATGATAAGGTATGGTGAGGTTAAATAAGGGAGTGATTAAGGATGAGGAGGGATGAGGAGGGAGTGATTAGGGATGATGATAAATGATGAAGCAATAATTAGAGATGATTAATGGTGAGGGTGAATGAAAAAATGATTAGGGATAATGAGGGAGTGATTAGAGATGATGAGGGATGGTGAGGATCAATGAGGGAGTGATTAGGCATGATGAGGGATAAGGAATGAGTTATTAGGGATGATTATGGATGATGAATCAATGTTTAAAGATGATTAGGGATGGTGAGGATGAATGAGGTAGTGATTAGGAAGGATGAGGTAGTGATTATAGATGATGATGGATGGTGAGGTTCAATGAGGGAATGATTAAGAATGACTAGCAATGAGGAGGTAATGATTAAGGATGATGATAAAGTGATTAGGGATGACGGAGAGAAGATGAGTAATTTAAATTAACATAAAGTGGTAATTTGATGTGTGTAGATCATTAATGTGACCTATGTTTCCCCAATCCCACCACTTTTTCTTGAATTTAAAGTTATTGATTTGTAACCTTTAATTTTGACAAACCTAAGACTCTTCAAAATGCCAAAAATTAATCCAAAAGGAATAAAAATATAAAAATGGAAATATATTTATTTAAAAAAGACATAAATTAAAAAAATTATGCCCTAAAATCCCTAGGTTTAATATCGAAACCCTAAAAATGCCTAAGTATTGACCAAATTAGATTTTGAAAAATTATATCCCACATCATAAGGTGTGTGACCATGAGACAAACTCTATCAGATTAGAGTGACCCTAGTTTATTTTATTTATTAAAATAAATTTAAAGTATAAGTAATATAAATGTAATAATATAAATGTCAACTTATAATTATGTATGCACTTAAGTTATTTAATATTTAGAACTTCCACACTTTTACATCTTCAAATTTTCACATGTAAAAATGTGTACATGTTATAGCACATACACATTATAGGCTCATTGTTTACCAAGAATATAAATCATAACATGTATGTGTTATTGAAATACCATGTACACATTATGTAATATCACATACACATTATACAATACCTCTTACACGTTATACTAAAATGTCCATGAAATTATCCCCCAACTCCATGCACTTACCCTTTTCACACATCATATACACTCTCATGATCCTATTTTCCATGGAAAACCTCAATGAAACTCCAAATATGCTTACACTAATGCTAACATGCATCCTACTCAACCAGTAAAACATCCATGCATTCTAAAATTCAAGGTGCAATTATCTAACCAAATATAATGTTGATTAAAATTCATTTTAGTCAAATTTCCATATAACATCTCAAAATAACCTTGCACCTAATCTATATAATGTGATAAATCATCACTAACATAAAAACAGTATGCCCTTAATATTTTTTGATCTTGCTCTTTACTATTCGATGCATGCATGAAATCTATATGCATGAATATGGCAACTTGTACCGAGTTGTAGTATTGTGACTGAACTTCCACTTGTGGTTTGAATGTGTAATTATTAGCAAAGATAAAAAACAAAATAATAAAACCAAGTGGGAATGTGTCTTTACTTATCTTTAATTGTTCATCCAACCATTTAAATCTTTGTGTATGCCTTGCATAATCATAAATAATTTTCTCCCTAAATTTGACATAAATTATGAAACATGTATTTGTTTTGTAACAAGCCCATACTTTTTAGATTATTTTCCATATTTTAATTGACGTGTCATTTATTTTTGTTTAAAAAAACTAACTAGTTATTATCCAATTCTAATTGTACTCTCCTCATGGATATAATTTTTCAATTTTGGCAATCCACCACGAATGTTGTAAGTTCCATCCAAACATGCTTCATTTTAAAAAGTTTGTCCATCTAGTCATTAAAAAAAAATGGTTGGAATAAATTCCACTTATCATTTTTATATAACTTCCATGTCACACTCTTGAATTTTTTTTTCAATATACAAAGTAAAACATACATGACAATTTTTTTTATAATGCATTGAAAATTATAAATGTTGCCTACAACAACAAGTGGTGTGTGTGATTTATTTTTACATAGAAGGGTTTGGACATATAAAAACCATTTCAAATAATATAAATATATGTATATTTATAAAAAAAAATTAAACTACAGTTGTGTTTGCATCATATCTAAGAAATGTTTTGGAGGTGGTTTAGGGTTACGATAACCAATCCTCCATTTCACTACATCTCTTATATTGGGTGAAACCCTTGTGTTGTGTTTCCAAAATTGTGTAAGTAAATATTTGGGAGCATAAGCTATTACCTTTTATTTTTAGGGAATTATAATATAGTATGCCATATATTATATTTATTGGCATCATAAAGTATTTTACGTATCTGAATTACTTTCATTATTTTTTTATGTTTATGTACAACACTTTCCATGTTTTTATAATAAATCATTTTTCCATTCTTCGAACACCTACTATACAAGTTTTAATTATGTGTCATGAAACATTACTATCTTTGGATCATCTATTCACACCTATAATATGTTATGCATCATATAGATTTTCAACAATTATCTTTTTTTCACCATCAATATTATATGTTCTTAGTCCTAGGGTGTACATTATGGGTCTTATCTTAAATAATTTAATCAATGAAACAAATAATTAAAGTATTTGATTATCATTTAATTATTAAAATTAATTATCAAAAAATAATTAGAAAAAATAAAGTGGCACTCTGTAATGGGGAAATGAAAAGTCACCCTCCATTGATGGTGCTTCATGCTTGCTTCCATATTTCTTGGTCCCGTTTCCTTCCTTGGTGATTGTATATTAGTATATTTGTGATTTTTTCTTTGTTTTCCTATATGGTGTATTGGTAGATTATGTCACCCTAGTCTTGGTTTGCATGTCTTTCATGTTCCCTACCCCTTGATCCATTGATACATGCTGGAGATTAGGTTTAAAAGTAATTAAAGGTGGTGGATTATGGAAGAAGGTGAACTAAGTGTTCTAAACAATTCATAATGTCTCGTTGATGAAATTATTAATATAAATGGAGGTCAAAAACATTAGGTAATGTGTGACATAAATAAAGTAGCCTATAATTTATTTCTAAGAAGGGTGGTGGAAAAATAGTGATAATAGGAAGCTCTTCAGTGAATTTTTATGGTAGGAAGAGTTTTCTAGGGATTCACAAGGTGTAAAATTTGTTGTTGGGCCAAGCAGTGTGTCTGAAGGTGGATAAGGAGGAGGCAATGAAGGATAGGATAGTAAGTTCCCTAGTTTTGGTAAAACCCTTTTTTTCCCCAATTTTTCTATGGAATAATTTGATTAGGGAAAAATATTGGTTAAAAAATATTGGGGTTTTCTTCATTTGTTTAAATATAAATGCTCTCCCATCAAGAAATTTATTTCATAACTAGTTAAATTATGTATGGGGTAAGAAAATGGGTATCTATGTTAGTTTTTATAGAATGTTTCAAAAATAGTTTTTCTTGTTCTTTTCAAAAATTCCAACATGAAGAGAAGAGTCATTAATAAATCCCTATGGAATGTGGGACATTTTCTATTTAAAATGGTTTCATGGAATCCTAAATTATAAATTCAAGACTTGGTGTTCAAAATGGCCCTTAGATGGGTTGACATTGGAAATATTCCCTTCCAGCTATGGAATTTTATCCCTCAAGTTCTTCAACCCTTGGGAGAGGTGTTGAGGGTTAAGGCCACTAGATGGTCTCTATCCCACATGAACATGTGGGTTCTAATATCCTTGCACCCTCTAAAAACCTTTATGGAGTCCCTCATTTTAAAAATCAATGGGGGCTCTTGTATATGCCATATCAAAGGATTGGAAGGTCTTCATGCATGTTTTTTTATAAAAAAGATGGTCAAATGAGAAAAAATTTCCCTTTATTTCCCTCTAAAGAAAATAGTAATAATGTAGTCTAGAGAGGCCCTATACTCAATAAAAAATACATTCTATTTAATCCCTTCCTGCCTCAAATAGAGGACCTAGAAAACATAAATAATCCTATCTTTAACACTGAATTTGAGGAAGGCATAACATCCCCTAGTAAGGGCCTTGGAACAAAATTCAATTCAAACTTGGTTGAGAGTAAATTATCTTCTCATGAGATTGATAGTGGGGAACTTCCCCCCATTATAACTCCTCCTCCTAAATGTATTGGTTTATTGGTTGTTGAGGTGAAGGGTAAGTAGATTGATTTGATGGAACAAAACAAGATAGCCTATAAAGTGGTAAATACCCAAAAATAATTTTATGAGGATATGATTGATGTTGTTTCCCTCTCCAAAGGGGGACCTCTAAGGTCTTGGATGGTCCTTAAGGTTTACAATAAAATTTGTTTGAGGCAATATCAAGTAATGAGATTGAGTTTCTTCTAAATAACCTTTTTGAGTAGGTTGAGCCCCTGATGGACATATCCCCTTATAGGGAGGCCATAAATGTATTAGCTCTTGGTGACATTTTAAAATAAATTCCATCCAATCATAATACTAGAGATAACTGGACCTCTAAAGGGTCTGGAAAAAGGCTTAAAACTATTTTTATTGAAAATATGTCCCTTGATAGACCCTTTACCAAATAGGGGAACAGAAGGTGATGATAGTGGTAATAAAATAAATAATAAGGATAATAAAATTCCTAAATGTTTCTCAAGATTATATAAAAACAAGGGGGAAGTTAGTCCCCCAATAAGATCAAGTAATCCTGACCATGGCAATGCAGATTATTAGTTGGAATGTAAGGGGGATTGAATCCCCAAATAGGAAACTTGTCATCAGGTAGTTCAAATACTCTATAGCTAAGATTTTCTCATTCTCTAAGAGGCCAAAACAATTGATAAAATCCTTTCCTTCACTTTAGGCTAGATTTGGCCTAATGCATTCCACTTCTATACCGATCACTATAGAGGTGAAGGGGATGCTTCTATTTTGATTAACCTGATTTGGGTAGATTATAATATGGAACATGGTGTCTATCCCTAAAATAGGGTGATCTAGGTTTTTTTAACAATCAAGGCAAAAATTTTAGAATTTGTAATATATGTGCACATATGAAGAACATTATGTGGGTGTTTGGGGGTAATTTCAATATGATTAAATAAAGGGAGGAAAAAATGGGAGGAGACCATCACATGTGGAAAGGAAATAAGCTATTTTTTGTCTAAATTCAAAATACTACACAAATTAGCAGACCCTTTGAATAAAGTTAAGCCATAAAGTAAAGACATCAAGTTTACTTAGTGTAACAACTAGGCTAGATCTAGAAGACTCTACCCTAAACTTGATAGATTTTATCTAGGAAAAGATACCTTTGAGACTAGTTTGGAAGGAGATGATAATGTAGTTAAGGTCAATCCATTCATTATATCATACCATCACCCCATTGAGCTCAATTTTACTCTCAACAATGATGAAAATAAGAGAAGGCCACTATGAAAGGACTGTATAACTTATTTTATCTCACCTTGTATAAAGAGAGTTCTTGGATGGTATTTGGTTAGTTTAGAATGCTAAGAAGTTTGCCTCTATCCAGACTCTAAAATTCATTATTAGAATAATTCAATAAACCCACCAATTGTTTTCCAGATCTCAAGGACAAATTAAATCCAAGAGGCAAAGGAAATCTTTTAGAATAGCCCAAAAATAACTTATTAGGCTAGAAGCTGACTTACAATGTGACCTAGATACTGAATCCTTTTTGAAAACATTTTATTATGTTAAGCATATATTGAGACAACACTAGATTTACTATGCTAGGGGTGCCCAAGTCAAATCCATAGTTAAATGGCTCAAGCTTGGTGATAAAGGTACTAAAAATTTCTTTTGGTTTTTAAGGAATAAACATCAAAAATATAAAATCTCAGAAATTAAGGAGGATGATAAAGTTTTAGTAGATTAAGAATATATCAAAAAATAATTCTTTTGTTTACACTCAAACCTATTTTTAATTGAGGGGTCAAATGATCAAATTGAACACAACAGGGTGTTGTGTGAAAATATTGTTCCAAGAAAGGTTTCCCCTATTCAAGCAACATTTTTAGATAGTGAGATATATTTGGATGAGGTTAGATGTGAAATTAAATCTCTAAAATTTGATAAGGCCCCAAGTATTGATGTATTCCTAGTAGAATTATATAAAGTCAACAAAGATTGGTTCTTAACTAAGTGCCTGGAAGTGTCTAAGGAAGAAATTGAGGTGGGATCTTTAGGTTTGGAGATCAATAAATGGGTTATTAAACTCATTATTAATGAGGGTGATCTCTCCTTAGTAAAAAATTAGAGACCAAATACTTTTCTCAATGTTTCTTATAAAATGATTGCTAAGATATTGGCAAAAGGACTATCCCCACTATTACCCCTAGTTGTGTTGGAGACCCAGACTAGTTTGTGGAAGGCAGATGTATATTACATAATCTTATTACAAGTTGGTAAGGTATGTATTGAGATAGATATTCTCATCAAGATATTGGGATGATTCTTTTGGATTTTAAATTTTTTTATGATAGAATAAAGTGGCCTTTTATTGAAAGAATGCTTAGAGCATTTGGTTGTGAGGAAAGGTTTTGTAGAATGATCTTAGTTTTATTCAAATATTCCTCTATAGTTGTTGAGGTAAATGGGAAAATCATAGAATATATCTCGTTATAAATATCCATTAAATAAGGTTTCCCCTTGTTCCTTTCCTATTTGTGATGGTTGTCAATGCACTATATTATCTACTGAGGATAGATGTTATAGGCCCATAGTAAGAGGTATTCAACTTCCAAATAAATTCAAAATGAGTGATTTACTATTTTTTGATGATTCAACATTGATAACTAAGATTTATAGAGATAATATAATGCAAGTGAGATCTATATTGAATATATATCATCTATCCTCTAGTTCTAAGATTTTCTATCATAAGTCGTATACGATAGGATGGAAGGAGAACTAATCAGACTGGCTTGTTAAATTTGCATGGGACTAAAATGGCCCTAACTAATAAGTTAGGTAATTAGGAATTCCATTTTACCTTGATATTTCTCTTAAATAGATGTGGGAATGGGTGTACACCAAAATAAATAAGAAAATTAAAAAGTGTCAAAGTCATATTATTTCACTCCATGGTAGAATTCAGGATTGTTAGAAAAATATTTCATCTTACAATATATATTATGATTCTTGATGGCTATTTAATAAAACTCAGATTAATTTGTTGCATAAAATTATTAGAGATTTTTTATGGTCAAATAGTAGTGGGAATAGGAAAATACATGTAGTTTCTTGGAAGTTTTGTTGTAAAGCAAGAGATATTACAGGTCTTGGTCTAAAGGACCTACACATTCAATGTATTACCTTAGCAGTTAAATGGATCATCAAGGATTTAAAAGGGGATGATCCTTGGAAATTTTTGGTAAGAAATAACTTTCTAAGAGGGTTTCTTAAGGGTAAAGTAGGTTGGAAAGGATTTCACATTGATGGCATTCTTCTTGGCCCTTATTCTTTTAAATTTGCTAGTTTGCCTATTTTTGCATCCATTTGGAAGGCTTGGGACCTTAGTAAATACCTTGCCACTTAAAAACATGTATTTAGCTAGATGGGATCTTATTGTCGAGGGTATAGATCTATATGGTGGAACATTTTCCACAATAATCATCCATTTCCCATTACTGGAGGGTGTTTTGCCTTGGAATGGCTAAAGAAAGGTCTAATGGATTTCAAAGATAACTTTGGTCTTGAGGGTTATGCCTCATGGGACATCATTTAACACAAATATCACATTATTACAACCCAATGTAGGACTTAATCTATGGTGATAATATAAATTAAGGATAATAGCTTTGTGAATCATCTTGATGATGATAGTGAATTCTGGGATAGTATAAAGTGGATCAAAGGGAATGTCATTTATGATTTCTCTACCAAAATTATATATCTTAAAATATCCTCCACTCATCCCCCTTATCTAACACTTAACCGTGTGTGGAGTGTTTGTGACTCTTATCATAGTTGGACCTTTAGATTTCAAGTGGTTTGGGCTTCATGTTTAGAACCTAAAAAATCTTGTTTTAGGTGGTTGTTTATTTATAATAAGTTTGATGTTGGAAAATTTAGTAATAAATGTGGTGATTTTTTTATAGGAAACACTTTCAACTCACACTTGTCCCTTGTCTTGTTACAACTTATTCTTTTTTTAATCTAAACTCATAAACAAACTTGCTCCACACATGTATCCATGGTTTGCAATATTTTTTTAGGATTTTTGATCATTATCATACTCTTTCATGTCCAATTTTACCTCACAACATACTCACATACTCTTTCAATGCAACTGTCACAACATTCACAACTTTTGCTTGATAGGCTCCGTTGTAGACTTTTTTCAAGTTTTTAATAATAGTACAGATGGGTAAATTTTTTTTTGAGAAAATAATGATATTTAATATCAACCTCTATCTTATTATACCTCTATATAAAATTTATTGGCTATACTATACTTGAAAGTCACTCCTTTAGTTCTTTTTAAGGCTCTATCTAGGTCTAATTAGGCCTTCACTATCCTATTTTAGACATAATTGCTTATAACCATACGTCTCCATACCTAACTGGTTCAAAACATTTAAAATAATTTATTATAAAATTTCCACTAAAAAAATTTTTTTTTAAGGAATTTATATTGGTGAAAATGCCTGGAAGTTGAGTTTGTTTCTCGAAACCCTAGTTCAGGGTTAACCAACCCTACATAGATCATAAAGGGATGAATTTAAAGTTTTATTATTTGAATATAGTTTTAAATTAATATAATGAATATTATAGGTTTTTATGATCATTTTTCACCCTCTAAAATCATATGATCTCTCATTTGAAGCCTCTTTTCAACATTCTTTCAAGTTCTTTGCTTAATTGTGTATACAAAATTTGACTTCCACATGGTTTGAACACATGCTACAAGTAATAATTGATTAAAAAAAATGTAAAATTATAATAAAATTTTTAAACATTGAAAAAAAGGTCTTACTAACCATTCTTGTGTTTCCTTCTTACTTCCACACAATCTTCCTCACACATAGAGTACATTCTGTCTCCTTTAACACCGAAAATAGGACATGTAGGGTCTGCAGTATTGGAATTTCACAAAAGACATTGAAATAAATAAATTAAATATTTGAGAACCATTAAAAAACATATATAAAACTCACCAAATAAATAAATATCTTCATACTTATAACTTTATTGAGTCTTTATTCATTGAGCATTCACACACAATCATACTCCAATGTAATATGCAGGAAATAGGGAATGTAGTCAACTTTTTAAAATTATGAGGAATTATATTCATTATTTTCTTGTATATTTAACCCTATTTCATATTAATGAATTATAATAGTTATCTCAAAACCAAACAACTTATAAGCTTTATAATCCTATAACTACTCTTACTGCCTTTTGACCTTCCAATGGTCACAAAAGGCTATTTAGATCATTGAAAATTTACACCAAGTCTATTTTTTCATACATATATGATTTAATGCCCATGATATAGGCCCGTGGTTATTTAATAATGTTCCATTAACAACATCAAGACTGATTGATCATTAAAAACACATAAAACTCCTAAACTATTCTTGACAAATTCAAAAATTCAAATCATTGAGTTTAGTAAGAAAATGCCAATTTTAAAATCTAACCTACATAAGCACCCTTAGACACTTAGATAATATTAAAAAGTGTGTAAAAAGAAAAATAACACCATTTAAACACCCTAAAAATTCTAATTTACCACCTATACACTTGATCGAACTAAAATTTCTTAAACAAACATAAAAACATGTCATCCAAAAAGGATACTCTTGCATGATACTACTGAGATATAAAATAAACTTTCCATGAAAGTTTATATATATTGTATTGAATTTATCCTCAAAATATATCTCTTTTTCACTCCAATTGTGTAATGCCACATTGTCCTAGATTCTAAGGCTTATGAGCGAAACATAAACTTCCTTATTCTTTGACTAAGGTTGCATTTGCTTTGCCTTTGAGGTTACCTTTCTTAACATTGATCTCTAACATAATCATCTTCAGTATCTTGGTGCTCTCCTAAAAAAACATACACATGAAACACACAAGTTAAACATAAAAATCTCCTTCTTGTCTTTTATGAATCCACACTCTTGCACTTGCATGATTATCCTTCCTGTACTTAGATCTGCTTCCTATTGGACTACTACTTGTTAGTCCATCTTCTTGCTTATAGTACTACCAACCTATTCAACTTAATTATTCCTCTCTTAATGCTATTTACTCCCAATTTTAATAGTCACTTCACTTCTTATAGAAAAATCTCTCAACACACCAGTCTTTTAACAAACTTTTCTAGATACTCCATGCTCCTTATGAAGGACAAGTGACAAGACAAGTTTGTAAACATCCTTTCCAAATGTTCATTTAAAAACAACTAATCATGTTGGTATGACTATAACAATTATTTTTTTCATGTAATTAACACCTCAGAATGCTTCTCCATTATCATATCCTTTTCTCTCACTTATGTGGTAACTTATACTACACCTTCTCCTTTAGGGCACTTGTTCTCATATGTCACACTTTTATCCTCAATGCTACAACTAATTTATTTTATAAAGT
Organism: Torreya grandis; assembly: GCA_037957365.1. Lineage (NCBI taxonomy): Eukaryota > Viridiplantae > Streptophyta > Pinopsida > Cupressales > Taxaceae > Torreya > Torreya grandis. Next base: position 4,964 of record JARHVA010000131.1, on the reverse strand, counting down.
ATTCCTTTTCACCAAACACCATAAAATGATTTTGTGACTCCTTCTATGCTTAACTATCCTTCAATGGGGTTAGTGGATGCTTGATTCCATCCTTCTCATTGGTGTAAGTATTAGCTTTACCATCATGCATATCCCTTTTATCATACTAACATGGTGAACTAAGGATGATATGGCACATGTCAATGTGAATCACATCACACAAAATTCTATCCTTATAACCACCAATCTGTAAGTCTATATAGCATTATTCATTTAATAGGACTTAATGCCTATTTTGAATCCAAGAGACTTTGTAAGGAATTAGATGCTCTTTTCTTTCTAATCCTAGATTATCTATCATCATAAAAGACACAATATTATCCATACTACCATTATCAGCTATGACTTTACAACATTTACCTTTGCTTTTGTACATGGTCTTGAATAATGTGTTTCTCTATGGTGGTTCTTTTTCCTCATGGCTTATCTTCATTTAAATCTCCTCATCAGAAAACTCTCCCCTATTTTAGGTTATTCCACATAGTTTGGAAAGGATTCCACACTTTCCTCGTCTTATTGAACCACTTGATTCCTAATTTCACTCCAAGATCTACCACTTTGAATGTCTTTTGGACACTCATATGATCTATGTCCTAAAAATTTATTACATTTAAAGCACTTGTTAGCAAACCCACTATTGCCTCTTCCTCTAACATATGATCTTCCACCTTTGTATCCATAACCCCATCTAATAGATTGTCTTGAGGTCTCAAAAATATTTCCAACTTCTTTACTTTGACTTTGCCACTGATTTCTATTACCATACTATCTTCTTATTTATTATTGACATGTAATTTTATAAATCCTTCATTTACCTCTATTTTGTTGACTTTGATTTCTAGTAAAATTTTCCTTTACCTTCATGCATCTTGGTAGGCCTCCTCTACTATTCTTGGTAACAAAATACTAATCTCATATTGAATGATAAACTTCATGCCATTGTTGTACCTCACAACATTTTATGCATCCTCCTCTATGTGTCTTCCTCTAATAGTTAGTTTGTAGAATTATTCTATGTACTATTTCACTATCATGTCTTTTTGTCTCAAATTTTTTAGCCTACTAAACAATTTGGTTTAGTAGCATTTAGGCATGAATTTGCCTTTCATCTTGGCCACCATTCTATCCCATGATCTTATCTTCTCCTTTACCCTTCTTATAATTTATTCATGTATTCCATCCCACCATAAAGATGCATGACCCTTCAAACTTTTCACTTCAAACATCACCTTATTTTCCTCAGTAAACTCTTCATAATCAAAATACTTATCAATTTTTGTGATCCAATTAACTAGATCTTCAACATTGAGACTACCTTCATACATTGACACGTCCATATTGGGTCTTGATGTCACTCTAAGGACTCCTCTTATAAAACTCTCTTCAATATACCTTACTCTCCTTATTATATTTCTTCTTCTTGAGTAAACTCATCCTCTCCTTCACTCACATCACCTCTGTTCATCTCTCCCCTCTAAGCTAACTCCATGTCTTGTAACCTTGCCTATAAATTCCTTACCTTAACTACTAGTGCATCAATTATTTGCAGCCTTCTTTGGGATGATGTTTATACTAATCTTTTAGATACCATGTGTCCTTATTGTCTTCCCAAGATATCATAAGCTCTGATACCAAATGGTGAAAAGGAAACACTTTCAACTCACACTTGTCTCTTGTCTTCTTACAACTTGTTCTTATTTTGATCTAAACTCATAAACAAACTTGTTCCACATATGTATCTAGGGTTTAAAATAATTTTTAAAGATTTTTTATCATTATCATAATATTTTATGTCTAATTTAACCTCAAAACATACTCACATACTCTCTCAATGTAACTGTCACAACATTCACAACTTCTTTTGCTTAGAAGGCTCCCTTGTAACCTTTTTAGGCTTTTTCCAATAGTACAAATGGGTTAAAATTAGTGTTGAGAAAATAATTATCTTTCCTATCACCATATATCTTATTCTACCTTTATATGAAATATATTGGCCAGACTATACTTGGAAGTCACTCTTTTAGTCCTTTTAAGGTTCTATCTAGGCCTAATTAGGCATCTACTATCCTATTTTAGACATAGTTACTTATAACCATAGGCCTCCATACATAACCAATTCAAAAAATTTAAAATACTTTAATAGAAATTATCCAAGAATAAATCACAAATTTTTAGTAATTTATATTGGTGTAAACTCCTGGAAGTTGAGTTTGTTTCTCAAAACCCTAGTTTAGGGCTAACCAAGCTTACACATATCTGAGAGGAATGAATTTAAATTTTTATTATTTCAAGCCAGTTTCAAACTATTGTAATGAATATTATATGTATTAATGATCAATATTCACCCTCTCAAATCATGTTATCTCTCATTTGAAGCCTTTTTTCAACATTATTTCAAGTTATTTACTCAACTGCGTATACAAACTCAAACTTCCACAAGGTTTGAAACACATTAATACAAGAAATATAGGACCAAAATGAATGGAAAATTATAATAAAAATTTTAAAAATTGAAAAAAAGGGTATTAATAACCATTCTTGTATTTCCTTCATACTTCCACATAATCTTCCTCACACATAGAGTACATTCTATCTCCTTTAACACAGAAAATAGGATATGCAGGCTCTGCAGTATTGAATTTTCACAAAATATGTTAAAATTAATTAAGTATATATATTTGATCACCATAATAAATAAATATAAAACTGACCAAAGAAATAAGGAGCCTCAAAAGTATAAATTTATTGAGTCTTTCTTCATTGAACATTTTAGACAGTCATACTCCAATGCACATATACAAGAAATAGGGATTGTAGTCAGCTTTTTACAATTATGAGGAATTAAATTCATTTTATTATTGGATATTGAACTATATTTTCTCTGAATTAATTCTAATACATTTTTTAAAACAAAAAAAATTACAAGTTTTATAATCCTATGACTATTCAACTACCTTTTGACCTTTCAACAGTCACAAAAGGCTACTTAGATCATTGAAAGTTTACACCAAGTCTATTTTGTCATATAAATATGCTCTAAGGCCCATGATATAGACCCATGTTATCCTCAATTAATTTCCTTAAAAACATCAATATTTATTCATCCTCCAATGAACACAAAACTCCTAAACTATGCTTGACAAATTAAAAAAAATCAAATTATTGAATTTGGCGAGAAAATGCCAATTTTGAAACCTAACCTACCTAAGCACCCTTAGACACTTGGAAAAGATTACAAAGTGTGTAACAAGACTCATAACACCTTAAAACATCCTAAAAATGCTTATTGACCACCTAGACACTTAATAAAACCAAAATTTATTAAATAATCTCAAAAACATGTCATCCAAAAAAGGATGCTCATGCATCATCTTTCCCCCCTTTTTGTCTTGTGTGTAGTGATGTGGAATCAATTAAACATAGTTTATTTACCTACGAATAGTTTAAACATATTTGTTTTTGTAATTGGTCTATTATTTTTTATTATAAAATTACTTAGTGTAATTTTGCTATTGGATATGTTTTTACTAAAAATAAAATCCATCCATTCTTTCACAAATTCTAGTTGGTGTTTTCTACTAAGATTCTTTGGTTTATATGGAAACAAAGGACCCAATATATTTTTCAAGGTAAAGCTAGGGTACTTATTGACTTCATAGTTGAATTCATTGTTAAGATTGTTGTTGTATAGATTTATATCTAGTTGAAGATCCCATAGAGCCAACTAGAATGGTTCCTATAGAGAGGCTTGTTAAAGGTGACTACAGAGAGGTTCCTAAAGAGAGGCTTGTTAAAGGTGACTACACACTATCTTTTGGATATTGGTGGGTACCTCATACTGAACCCTTACCCTGATTGAATCCTCTCTCATCCCACTAATATGGAGTTGCCTCTATGAGAATATGACTAGTCATGTATCAAGGACTCCTACTTCGAACAAGACAAAGACCCCATTCAATCTTGGGTGTATTCTTTAGATTCCAACTAGAATGACACCTAGTTTTAGGTGGATGAATAAAAGGAATGTATGACACTTAGCAAAAGTTCCATCTTGTCCAAACTTAAATTTGGAGACAATTTGAAAATTATAGAAGAAATGGATTTAGATATTGTAGCATTGATGGTGGATAATACTTTCTCTCAAAATAAATATATGGAAGGTCTAGGACCTTCTCAGATCTAGGTTTAGGAGTAAAAGTAGGCATGGAAAAAAATTGATAAAAATATTCATGAACTGACTAATAAACTAGAAAAAATGGTTGAATCAAGAGGTTTGTAGGAGGTAGCTGGGGTCATGAAGTTTATTAAGGAAAATAATTTTGGCCCTTTAATGGCAAAAATTGATATATATTTTCCATTGAAGTACGTGTTTGAAGAGACCATATAGAAGGGACCCAAGGATACTTGTTATCTGGGACCTAGTTTTAAGAAGGTGAATAGTCATGTTAATAACACATAATTTAGAAGATTAATTCACCTTTAGGGTGACATTACATTACTTGTTTTTATACTATTTTTTTGTTTCTACTGATGCCTCCTGCGTAATTTTTTTATATTGTTATATCATAAACTTTGATATTTGTTTTGTTACTTACATTTGTCTTCATATAGGGTAGACCTTCTATTATTCACCTTTGGGTGATTTAGTTTTTTATTCATGATATTTCAATTATATATATACATATACATATATATATACATATATATATATATATATGTATATATATGTATATATATATATGTATATATATGTATATATATATATGTATATATACATATATATGTATATATACATATATATATACATACATATATACATATATATATATATATATATATATATATATATATATATATATATACACATATATATATATACACACACATACACACACACACACACACACACACACACACACACACAT